>JAJOOS010001157.1:0-34733 GCA_029582725.1 Solanum chiquidenum | reverse complement strand
AATCTTAAACTACCCATTATCCTCCCCACTACACCTACACTACCCCCACTTTCTCACACCACTACTCACCTCATCTTACATCCTATATCTACCCCACACCACTGCAAAACTAAAAAAAAAAGGAAAAGAAAAACACACACACGCGTAGAAGTACGAAAAAATAACAACATATGTATACTACCCATTCCTACAACTAATACTCACAATCAACAATACTCCCTCATACCAACAACAATACACAATTAGAAAACACATCCCACACACCCTACACCCACTACGGGCAACACACGCCAACACAAGAAAATACAAAAATAAATTACAATACCAATACAATATTACTATAGTTATATGTAGTTTCATTTATTTCACATCATGTTTGATTCTAATGTGAATTTTTTTGCATAAGTTACATTATATTTCAATAGTTAGTAGTTTTCATGAATATATTGATGGAGTTTATGATTCTAATGTAGAGTAGTTTGTGATGATATACTCCACAAATAATTTATTCAATAAGCTTTATGAAACTGGTCATTACAACATATGAAAGACAAATTGTGTAACAAATTTTATTTTTTACCCTAGTATGAACACTTCTTTTTTTTCTCTTTTTTCATAGGTATAAAAGGTGAGAATTGAATCAAGATTTGATTGCAAGCTATGTGTCATCATACTATTGGACTTTGGAAGGAACTTTTACTTATATTTCTTAGTTTAGGAGTAATATTTAGCATATTTCAGTTAGATTATTTTTGTTATTGGACAATTTTACTTTTATTTAAGGAGTTTGTAACAAGATATTATGTTAATATAATTTTAATTGTTTTTAATTACATGATCATGGGTGAATTCTATTAATATCTAGCATGTTTTATTATTTAATTTTTAATTTATGCAACTCTAATTCAATAAATAATATCAATATAAAATAATTAAATGTCATCAATTGATAGTAATTAGTGACAAAATATTTTATCATCAAAAGTAAGTTTTAGCAACGACCAAATTAAACTTTTTAAGACAAATATTTTCGTCACAAAATAAATTAGTTCATCAAAAGTTAACTACATTCAGTGACAAAAAATGCATTGTCCTCGTAACCCTTTTTATTGAATACGAATTATTTTTTTTATTTTGTGACAACTATAATTGTCACTAATCATGATAATTTAAAGTGACAATATATGTTGTCGGTAAAAGCAATACTTCTAGTGACAAAATAAAATTTTAACAACAAAATTATTAACCTTTTTTATAATAATAAATTTGTCACTAATTTATACATTTAAAGACATAATAATTTTTTTGTATATAAAAAGTAGTCATTAGTGACGAAATTACATTTGTTCAACCACGAAATACATATAACTTTAGAGACAATTGATGTCGTCACTAATTCAAGTAAAATAATTAGCGACAATAGAATTTTATCGGTAGTAATAACCTTTTTAGTGACAAAACATACTATTAACTACAAAAGAGTTACACTTTTTATGACAAATAAATTCGTCATAAATGTTAATGCATTTAGGGACGATTTTTCTTTTTGTAGTTAATATAATTCTTTTAGCGACGAAGCACTAAATCGTCTTTGTATACTTTTAGCGACACACATTTAGTGACGATTGATTGACGAAATCTTTTTCATCACACAAAATTTTTAATGACAAAATATGAATTATTAATGACGAAGTTATTTATCCCTGAAAATCAAATGTATAGTTTTTATCAAATTATGCAATTGTAGGTTCATCTAATCCTACAAAGGTAAAAAAAAGTTCTAGGAAGCAACAAGTGCAAAGAAGTTGCTTCACTTGAAATTGGACAAAAGTTGAAAGTAACCTTTTACAATAATCGAACTGTTGGAACAAATAGCAATCTATTTTCGGGGCATTTGGGAAAAATTGTTCGTGATCGTAATATTTTTCCCTTGGGAGTATCATCGTGGCATGTTATTAAGCAAGAAAAGTTGAATCATATGTGGGAAGCCATTGAGGTAATAATTATACACATGATTAATATTATTTAGTGTTACCTGATATGTCGTGTGTTCTTGTCCATATAGCTAATGTTTCTTAGTTTAGAAGTCAATCTACAGTAGCTAGTATCGATAATCAATCGTAATAGATAAAGAATCTATAATCAAGTACCTTAGACTGTTTTTATAATTTGGGAACAAATTGTTCAGAAACAGAGATCAAGCTTGTAGATAATAACTCTCAACTCATGTTTCAATTGTTGTAGCATAAATTTGAGAGTGTTGATATGAATGATCATCTTGATCATATCTTGGGATGGATGGATGGATGAGTTATGGAACAAATGGAGAGGACACTTGCATGCAAAATATGTGTAGGACAAGCCAATCCAACAGTCTCTTAAGAATGTCCCAACGGGAGTAGACAAAAAAGAATGGGAATGGTTAGTAAAGGAGCATTTTGCTTCTGAAAGTTTTCAGGTTTGCCTACTAAATTAATATTCTACTTTGCTAGGTTCTCTTTTTTGTAGTTTGCTTTCCTTACTTTTCTAGTCTACTGAACATCTTAGGAAGATTTTGGGTGTCTTGGCCCACACCCGTTTTTTCAAGAGCGAATCCTTATTTGGACAGTATATCCACAATTGTATTAGCTTTTCTATGGTTTATTATTTCCATTTATCCTCCTAGAATGCAACTTGTTGTTGAACAAAAATAGGCAAGAAACTTATTGTTGAACAAATAGAGGTAAGAAGCAGTAGGAATGCAACAAATCGAGCTAAGTTGAAGATACTTCATCATATTGGTAGCAAGCCTATTTGAGATATTATCTATCAAAAGGTAATATCATAAAATTATTTTTTTGAAATAGACTTTTTACAAGGTGTGTATTATTTGACATGTTTGACTTTGATGTAAAGGGAGGGAAAGATGGCAATCCACCAAATTTGGCGACTATTTTCTTTGAGACTCGTAAGAAAGATAACAAGCTTGTTGAACTTGAAGGCTGAAGCAATTGAAAAACATGTGCATTTGGTAAATTTAATATATTAATTACTTGAAATTGATGTGTTATGATAGAAAATGTTCTTTGATATATTTTGTAGGCTCAACTCGAAGAAATGGTTCAAGCAGATCCATCTCTACCTATTATAGAGATTGTTGAAGAATGTTGTGGACCTCAAACTCGTAGCCATGTATTTGGATTAGGGGGTGGAGTAAAGGCAAAAGACTTGAACGGTGGAACTTCTTCAAAGGCTGAACTATTGTCTACTCTATGTTCAACTCAAGAGGATATCAATTCCTTGAATGAAGAAAACAAATTCTTGAATGAGGAAACCAAATCTTTGAATGATCGCTTGTATGCCATAGAAGATAAGATGAAAGAAATAATGAAAATGAAAGAACTCTTCGTTGCTTAGCAATCACATATCCCACCTATAATATCATCCATTTCAATTGAATGACCATTGCCTTTTCAGCTGACCAAGTTAGTAACAATATACTTGACTTTTTTTTTTTTTTTCTTTAGAGTTAGTGACTGTAGAGATGGGATCCATTTTAGAATATCTGCACTACTCAACTTTCTTTGATTGTGATGGGCTCTGTTTTTCATTTTCTGCATAACGGCAAAAACTTTATTTTTAAATCTTCTGCACTGCTGAAACACTGCTGCCAGCTTCTCTGTTTTACCATGTTTTTCATGATTGTTGTTCATCCTGATCGTCTCTTACGATATCCTTTTTTCAGTGCTACAACGTATCATTGTTGCCACGTAACATTGTTGCAACGTAACATTGCTGCCAGCTTCACTGTTTTACCATTTTCTTCATAACAACACAAACCTTTTTTTAAAAAAAATTCTGCACTGTTGCAACAGTGCTTCAAGCTTTTCTGTTTTACCGTGTTCTGTCCAATTGTTGTTCATCCAGCTTAACTTGTGTCCAATTAATCTGCTTTGTTCCCTCATGATTGTTTGAATCTACTGTTACACACAAATGTGCAGTAGGGGTTTCTCTATGCCTTACATGCTACTTCTGCAGGTCCCATGCATAGGAACTGGTGTTGTTGTGCTCGACGATGTGCACCCTTGGGTCTTCTCACGTATCTCTATTCCATTGCTCTTCGGAACTGGTGTTGTTGTGCTCGACTCTTTTTTTTTCTTCATTCAATGTGATTTAGATTCATATAAGTGCGTGTGCATGTATCCTATGTTGCTGTAACAGCCCAAAAATGTCGAGATCCTCCAAAAGTACTGTATTCTTGGAGGGTTCGAGTAACACAGTATGTATCCATGTGTGTAGTCTTTGAGTGTTGAAGGAGGGATTAACTTCCAATCTAGTTTGAGATTTATATACGAACTTCGTTTGGTATTGACGCATTGTTTATTGGTATTAACATTGCATTTTTCTTTCCAGAAATACAAGTACCTTTCTTTTTAAGTGTCGTTGTTAGTTAGATACCGTCATTGTTAGATTTGTCAATTGTTGGGTATTGATGGTATGATCTTCTAGCAGCTGTTAATTCATTGTATCTGGTTTTCTGAGGTTCCTTGAATTTACTTTGATCTTCGTTGTTCGGAGTTTTCGAGGGGAGAGGAAATTTTGACTGGCTTCCTTAGTTACCTCAAATCTTGTTTCTCCATTTTGATAACTCTCCCTTAGACATGCAATTCACGTTTATCGTGCACCTAGAGAGGCTTATTGTTAAGTGTTGGGTGTATAGATCTACTTAACGTAAAATTTTATGCACAACTGAAACATAACATTGCTGCTAGTTTCTCTGTTTTACACTTTTCTGCGAAGTTGCTGCCAGTTTCTCTGTTTTACACTTTTCTTCCAAGTTGATTGATGTATCTGAAAGTTTTTCTATAGATTATTTTCTTATTTCTTGCAGATTTTGTAGATGTTCCCGGATATAACATGACAATTGATTAAACTTCAAATTTTTTGCCCAACTTTTGTTCATTATTCAATGAAGATACAAGCTTAGAAGATGGACTAACTCATTCTTACTTTGCTATGAATGTTATGCAAAACCTTGGATGTTATCTAAGTTTTTTTTGTTGATTAAGCAAATATTGAAACTTACATCATGTGATGCTCACAAATTTATTGTATTCAATTGCACTCTTTATTTCTATCGCCCTGCAACCCTTTCTATATCATCTTTTGTATCCAGATTTATAGTTGTAATTAATTTGATATTTGTTAGATTCTTGTGATAATCAATGGTTGTAGGATCAATGGTGATTAGTTAGAGACCATAATTATTGTCTGTCTCTAAAGGTCAATCTAGGACCAAAATTGTTGCTCGTCTCTAAATCATAAGCTAGAACTAGAATTGAAGCTAATCTTTAAAGCAATTTTAGGCGCATGTTGTTGTTCTTCCCTAATACTACTCTAGGACCGGTTTGTTATGGTCGCTAGAGCTAATCTGGGAGTAGATTTTTAATGGTCTCTAACGCTATTCTAGGACCAGGTCACACTCGTTTCTAAAGAGTTACTAGGACTAGGCTGCGGAAGGTCGCAAAAGAGGTTTAACGACCTTAATATTAAGGTATCAATGGTCCATTTGAGACTAGACATGCAGTCTTTAAAAATATTTCACGACTAGTGTTTTTTGTCGTCTCAAAACCATTCAGGGACCAGTTTTTTGAAATCGTCCTTATTGACCAGTAGTGATGGCACTTTCTAGGATGAGTGACGACCAAACTTTTCTGGTCTCAATTGCTCGTTTGGGACCAGATTTGAACTTTCAGGGACTAGATTTACCTTCCTTAGAGGCTGGTTTTCTTGTAGTGAAGGTTCAGATATTTTATTTTTGTTTAGCTCAAGAGAAACTCTATTCTTTCTCTTATCATGAATTGCATTCCTATTAAACTTCCATGGGCATCCAAGCATGATGTGACAATCATGCATTTGAATGACATCACAAAGACATTATCACAATACCTCCCAATGGAGAAAGAAATCATGCATTGCTTAGTCACCTTAAGTTCACCAAAATCATCCAATCTTTGCTTATAAGGAGAGGTATGTTTAATGCATGTAAGTTTCAACTTCTCCACAACGTATGAACTTACCACATTACTACCACTTTTACTATCAATAATCATAGAACAAATATAACCATTTATCCCACATCTTATATGAAAAATATTCTCTCCTTAAATTAGCTACGGTGAATTTAATCTCTTTTAATCGTTTAATTAGCACATCAACACTATTGATGTCGTTTTGAGTTGAAGATTCAATTTTTTTACTAGTTTGAGACATCTCAAAAAAATATCAAAGAAACAAATATCTCTCAATATAGCTTTCTCTCTCTTTCTCAATTGATCTCCCTCTCTCTTGCCTTTTTCCACTCAAAATACAACCTTTTGATGGATCCTTCAGAATTTATACATAAACCCTATTAGTAATAACCTTCTAGAAGTATGATGTAGAAAGAAAATAACTTACCAATACCCATATTAATTGGGATTGATGAGACAAGAAAAATACCAATTTGCGTAATAAGAAAAACATCAAATTTGCCCTCTTCTTGATTTTCTTCTTTGAGGTAGAAAATCAAGAATCAAAACAAATTCGTAGTTTCTTGAAATACCTTAATTTTCTAGTAATTTAATTTTCTTTTTAATTTTCATATTTTAATTTGTAGCTTAACTTTTAAGAAACTACAAAATGATTTTTTTTAAATTCCCAAGATTATCAAGAACGAAACCTTGATAGAACCTCTCTGATATCACTTGATAAGAATCGGGTTACTAGATGAAATAAGAAAAAAGTGCAAAAATGAAAATACTAAGATTAAAGATGGAAATTGAAAGATGTGTGAAATTCAAGAATAAAATCCCTGATTCTTAAGATAAAGTTCTAACAACCCTAATTAATCTTAGTATTCAAACTTAGCGAATTAAAAATAATTATGATACTGAATAACTCAATTCAAGAACTTAGATCAAAAGTTATCTAGACCCCTATTTTGAAGAAATTAGAGACAACAATTAGTATAAGACTAATCACCTTCTTTAATTTACGAATAGAAACCAAAGATATCAAATTAAGAATTAATCTTACCTCTTAAAGAATAGTTCTTATAAGGTTGTAAGATAAATTCATAGTCACCCCAGACAAAGGTGTAAAGAAGAGAAACCTCTTAAATTCCGAGTTCGGATGAGGGAGATATGCAAGTTTAAAGTCAGCCTATCCAGTTAAGGAAATTTACCCGAATTAATGAGGGGTAATATGGTCTTTTCCTTACCCCATTAGCTCTAACCATTTTTGGAAATATTTTCGGGGTCTAAACTATCTTAGATCAGTTTTCATAATTCAAAATCACGCTTAGGATTTTGGGAGGAGTTCAAGAGGAGGAAACAAGGAGCGTTTCAAGAGTTCGCCAATATTTCTTGTGAATCGAGGATTTGTTTCGCCAAATTAAGGTATGTAAGTTTTCATAGTGTTGGGTTCGTTCACCCACATGCCAATATGTGAATTACATCCGTAATTTCGTTCTTGAGGTTGAATTCTTTGAATTTTTGATGGGTGTTCTTGAGGTTTTGTTCTTCATGCTTTGTTTATGGAGTTGATGAATTCTTGAGGTGATGATTTCGATTTTTAAGGGTTGTTCTTGAGGTAAAGTGAGTAGATTCTCGTGTAATTGTATTGGGTAATTTAGTCTAAGGAAAATTTGAGGAAAACTATCGATTCTAGGCGAATTAGAGTCAGAAAATGAGAAGAAAAATTCGTCGGATCGTTTGGCGCCCCAGATGCACTAGGGGGCTGGCGTAGGGCACCAGAAGTGGGCAAGAATTGACCCCAGTAGTTGGATGCCCCACCCACGCGCCTGGAGCGTCAGGCCACCTTCTTCTTCGTTCATCAATCTGTACTTGTCCCTTTGAGTTGAGCTTTCATTCCTTTCTTAATCCTAACTATCTAAACTACATTTAATCATCACGAGGTCCTTCATATCATGAATCGTAACTCTTGAATTCATAATTCAAATTCATTAAAAGATTAAGAGTCGAGTTTGAGAGTGTCCTTTGAGTTATTTTGAGAAGTCTTTTACAAACTTTTAAAACTTGTTTTAAGACTTGAGTACTTGAGTATGAGGATGAGGAGAGTTAAGTTTCATTTTCCAAAATAAATATATGGGAACTAAGTATTCCCAAGAGTAAATGTTTTACATTTAAAATGAGAGGAAATATCGATTTTCAAATGAGTTCATGAGGAGTTTAGAGTACTATCTCTTTTAAGAGAACTCTTTTGAGTAAGACTCTCAAAGTTTGAGGATGAAAAAATGTTTTTAAACATATGAGCATGAGTTATATTATTGGGATTAGTATTGAGGACCGATATAGGGACGAGTTCAAATAACTCAAAGTCTTCATAAACCATGTATGCCAACGTGGGTAGAAAGGGTCATGCTTTTAGATGATTCCTTATTGATTTTTAAGCATATCTTAGTGGATCCACTTATTTGAGGATGTCCTATACTCCGACAAGGTATAGGAAAATTCTGGCAGCGTGGGCAAGACGTTGTATCATCACATAGCTCATAGTGATGGTTGTCGGTTAGAGAATCTCTCAAATAAGAGTAAAAGAATTTTATTTTATTTTAAAACTAGATAAACTTTTAGGATTTTGGGATAGTGAATTGAATTGGGAAATTTGTGTGTTAAAAATCATTATATAGGCTTAGCGTAGAAGGAAAAAAGACGTAGTATAGTGTTAAAACAATTAGGAGAAAGACCAAAAAGCCCTAAAAATAACCGTCGGACCTCCACCAACTGATGGACTTACGGTACGTGGGTCCAATTACGGACCATCCTTTCCATTCGTAGGTGGGGCTGGGACCATTCTTTTGGACCCCTAACAACGATTGTAATGTATGGTCCGTTGATCCACATACGGATGGTACATTCCAACCGTAGGTCCAAACTTTAACCCTAAAATTTCAATAAGTCTCGGACTCACCTACGAGACCTACCTACGATACTTACATTGGATGACGGGTAGTCTTGGTGAACCGTAAAAAGGGTTTTGGTAGTTGACATTTTAAAGTTATTTAACGTTGTAGACTTAGCTATTTTGTGTACATGTCAGGCATATGGGGTCCGTTTAGGTTTTATTTAAACTTGCGCATGAGTGTACCTTCTGGGTTTATGGGGGTCCTCTTAAGTTTAGTTTAGCCAT
Organism: Solanum chiquidenum; assembly: GCA_029582725.1. Lineage (NCBI taxonomy): Eukaryota > Viridiplantae > Streptophyta > Magnoliopsida > Solanales > Solanaceae > Solanum > Solanum chiquidenum. The sequence goes on along the minus strand of JAJOOS010001157.1, from coordinate 25,562 downwards.
ACTTAGATTTATTTTTGGTATCCTTGTATGCCTTCTTTATATATCTGCTTTGGTCTCTGTTGGTGTTTAGATTCTATCTTTTCGAATTATTTTTACCTTTCGTGCTCGGTCTGCCTATGATGCCTACTGAGTACCTTGTTTTTTGTACTTATGATTTACCATGCATCTCTTTGTGATGCAGGTCCTAGTACCATCTACCAGCGGCGATCGTTTGTGCCATCTTTTGCATCTTGGGGATATCAGAGACAAGGGTGAGCACTTGGCGTCCTGGATCAGCCAGTCTCCTTCTGTACATATGCTAGCTTGTCTTTTACCTTTGAGGCGGCTTGTTGTGGTCCACCTTTGGGACATGTATTTATTCTTGTTAGACATCCTTGTACTCGTGAGTTCCTAGTTCTCGGAGGGTATCTATTGTATATAGTTTTGGGTTTGCTTCCAGTTTTGTCTTCATTTATTGTTAATATTCTTTTATCTTTAGTTCTACCCTTGTACTCACTACTTGTCGTTGTGGGTACGAGTCGGCTTACCTACTGGTGGGCTTAATTAGGTGCCATCATGACAATAAAAAAATTAATAAACTACAAATTCTTATAAAATTATATAAAGACATATATCGTAACTAAATAATTATTTTCATAAATATATAAGGCATTTTTAAAAGAGAATAAGAATAATATTTTTATCAATTTTTCTAAATTAAAATTGTGTTCCCACACGCGAGCATTACTAATATTAGATTCTCAAATTTAGGCTCATATGTCCTTAACACGAAATAGACAACTATAAACATATGAGGTGTTGCAATTTCTAATATGATAACTGAACCTCGCCGATAAATACGAGTGTAAAGATATGACATATGGATCTAACTTAATCCCAAAAGTTTAGATAATAAGAAAAGGATTGTCCAAGTCCATTTAAATAGGCCATCAATTCATTTCCAACAAATCTGGGATTTAACCCACTGTAACACCCCTTTATGCTTAGGTTCGACTACAGAGTGGATTGAAAGCCTAATGGGGAGGGACCTGACTTTGATGCCAATACAGAGCTAATAGAACAATTTTCTTTTACAGTAAAACCTTACTAAATTAATATTCAACAAATTAATAATCTCTCTAAGATAATGTTTTTATTTGATCCTGTCTTTACCAATGGAAAAAATCACTCATTTCGATGAGATAATAAGATAATATATGTTTAAAAGACCTCTATATAAATATATTGTCCAATTAATATTATGAATAAATAATTCTTTAAAGGTACAAATATATTTAGAAGATAATTTAGTGAAATATAATTTTATTGTGTTTTATTTTTTGTAAAAAATTAGAACTAGTTAATGTTCATCTCTAACTTTTCTTACTACATCCAAAAGTTTCGATGATGCCATGACTGCAATTTTTTTTAAATGCATATGGAATGATTTCTTTTGTATTCACATAATGTTTTACGTATTTGATCTGTCATTGTTGATTTAGTGACACTTTTTTAATGAGAAGTCATTTTTTTATATTGTTTCAAGAAATTTCATGTGTTGCTTATATAGTTTATTCTCTCACTATCATACATTGAACATTTTTGGTAAATATATAGTGAATAATATTTGATTATGAAGAAACAATGAACATTATGTATGATGAATTTATTTTACGATAAATCATTGAATTCTTAAATTTATTTTACAATGAATCATATAACAAAAAAAATTACAATGAATCATTCACATACATTGTATTTTATGTATAATGAATGTATTTTTTTTTCATATACATTCAATAAATAAGATACATCATTTAATAAGATACAATGTTTTGATAAATTCATTGTACTTTATGTATAATAAATTAGTATTTCTTGTAACTTCAATAAATATGATACATAAATTAGTAAGCTGCAATAATTTTGATGTAATAAAAGTTAACTTTTATTGAATCTCAAAAAACTCTTTAAATTAATAAATATTAATTTCTTGATTAAATAATACATCTATAAATTAATAATTATTGTGTAATCTCACCTATATTTATTTAGTGTGGTTTTACTATAGTATTATTTTAAGAATAAAAGTTATTTGTAGGAAAATAAGGAAATCTATCTAAGGAAAATCAATCGAAAAAAATCTTTAAATATCTCTACCTATGATTATGGTGTATTATGTGTAGATATGTCTATGTACATTCTATAAGAAAATTATACCCCAATTTAAAGCATTATTAAGCCATTCTTAGCAAACTCTTTTGACCCATTTTTTATTCTTCAAAGCTTTTTAAGGAAAAAAATTCAAACTCAGATTTGAAATCTTTGGTCAAACATATCTTTAAAAGTATTTCCTTTTTAAAATTTTGATTCAAAATATACGGTCAAACATATTTTTGAAAGTATTTCCTTTTTTAAAATCAGATTCAAACAACATATGGACTTCTATCCAAATTTTAAGCATCCTTAATCCCTATATAATCCTTCATTTTGGCTCCTCACAATGAACTACTTGTTCTTCCTTCCCCCCATTGTGGCATATTGCACAAGAAAGAAAAAACCAAACCCCTGATTACAATGACCACTAATAGTATAATCACAAATGGAAAATCACCTATTCTTGGTGAGGAAAAACCATTGATTTTTGATTCATCCCATATGAAGAATGAGTCCAACATTCCCACACAATATATATGGCCAGATGACGAGAAGCCATGTGTTGTAGCACAAGAACTTCATGTTCCCCTTATTGACTTAAGGGGTTTCTTTTCTGGTGACCCTGCCGCGACCCAACAAGCATCTAGGCTTGTTGGTGAAGCGTGTAGGAGTCATGGTTTCTTTCTTGTAGTGAACCACGGAGTTGATTCTAATCTCATCTCCAGAGCCCATCGTTCTATGGACACGTTCTTTGACATGCCTCTCTCTGAAAAGAAAAAAGCTCAGAGGAAAATTGGTGAGCATTGTGGCTATGCCAGCAGCTTTACTGGAAGGTTTTCTTCAAAGTTGCCTTGGAAAGAGACACTCTCTTTACGATACACTGCTAAAGAAAACTCATCTCACATAGTTGAAGAATATTTCCAAAGGACATTGGGTGAAAGTTTCAACAATCTCGGGTAAGGACAATTGACTATCCTAATACTCCTCTCTTTCAATTTTTTGTCGTACTTTACTTTGTGGTATGTTTCAAAAACTTTTTTTTTTTTGCATGACATGTTTAAGACCACTAAATTAAATGATATACTTGTACATTTTACATATCTTTTGTCTAAGGCTACTGGATTCAAAAGTATTTCTTTACTTTCTTCAACTTCATGTCAAATAAAAATCAGACAAACAAATTGAAACAAAAGGAGTATCTGTTTTTCTATTTTTCAATTATGTAAATCAATTAACCTTTTTCCCTTTAATTATGCAGGAATGTTTATCAAGAGTATTGCAATTCCATGAATACACTTTCTCTTAGGATCATGGAACTCTTAGGGATCAGCCTAGGTGTACAGAAGAGCCACTTTAAAGAGTTTTTTGAAGACAATGAATCTATAATGAGACTCAACTACTATCCCCCGTGCTTGAAACCAGAGCTCACCTTAGGAACAGGGCCTCACTATGATCCAACATCATTAACCATTCTCCATCAGGATTGTGTTAGCGGACTTCAGGTTTTTGTGGACAACGAATGGTACTCCATCCGTCCAAATTTCAATGCTTTTGTGGTTAACATAGGCGACACATTTATGGTAAGAAAATTTACACACTAGAACTATATTTAAGCTAATGTATTATGTATTACACACAAATAATATAAACAGAGTCAAATAGAAAAACAATATTTTTTTAGGTGACAAATGATATAAGATCTTTCCACATGAAGCACAATGATATACATCATGAATTTTTAGATGTACAGCATCAATATAACATATTTAGTGTTTTACCTTTTGCAGGCGCTATCGAATGGTAGATACAAAAGTTGCTTGCATAGAGCAGTTGTTAACAGTACGACTCCTAGAAAATCACTAGCTTTCTTTCTTTGCCCAGACAAAGATAAGGTGGTGAGTCCACCAACTGAATTGGTGGACTACAACAACCCTCGACTATATCCTGACTTCACATGGCCTGCTCTCCTTGAGTTTACTCAAAAGCATCATAGAGCTGAGACAAACACTCTTCAAGCTTTCTCGATGTGGCTTCAAGAAAATAATGCAGAAGCTTATGAGTAATGCATATGAGTTTCAACAATGAAGGCCTTGATCATCTGTATTTATGTTGAATTTTTTATTTAGAACTACATATATTTTGCTGCAATAATTCTAGTAAGTTAGAGACCTAGTATTTAGGAGTTGATTTCTATTTCAACTAGGTAAATTACCCGTGCTTCGCACGATATTTAACTATTTTGGTAAGCTTACAGATGATCATTTGGTAATATTCGTATTTTTGATACATACACTACATTGTCAAGAAAATTTTATCTTAAGGCAAAGCGTTCCTCCGAAATTTTAAAGTGCTATAGTTTTTAAAATTTTCATTTTTGTTATACAAATATTACGACTCATAGAGAGATTTTAAGTATAAGAAAGAATTCTAAGAAAATCTCCATGAAAATAGTTGGTCAGAAGTACTGAAATTTTCTAAATTCCAAGAAGTTAGAAAGAACAATATCATACCTTAAAGAAGAGACCAAAAAGCCTCGAACAACAACACTTCCAAGTAAAGTGAAACATCACGTCCTTACAAGAACATAATTAACTAAATTCAAATGGAGGACATTTTGTTCATTTCTTATGAACCTCCATCAATCTCTTTTTTATTATAGTGTGTTGTATCATGTATATGTTAAAAATTACCCTAAAATTGTTAGTATCATAAAATATTTTTCCTCATTGTCTCAGAATAGTCATTACTATTGCTTAGGTTTCATATCATTGGCCCCAACTTATTTGGAATTGAAACATAGTTATTGTTATGGTTATAATATGTGGTTACAAAGAATTAATGCAATTATCAACCAAGCAGTAGGTGACATCTGAATGGAACTGCTCAGAACTGGATATTCTAAACCAAAATTTTGACACATAACATATTAAATTCTCATAACATAATTTTGTGAGCACTTGAACTCAAAAATATCGAAAAATAATAATAAAGATGAGCTTACTTTCCAAACAATCAAGAAGAAAAAAGGCACGATGCTTAACATATTTTTCAAAAAGATAGTCTGTCGGGTTGTATCCAAGCTTACAGTTCACAAATTTAATTGAAAGAATCCAAAAGAAAGAGTTATTACTTCTTTATAAAACAACAAAAAACCTTATCAGAAGAAAAAGTTCTCACTACAGCAAAAATGATCTTTAACGACATTTAATAGCTAATTTTCACTAAATATGTATTTTCAGAGGCAATTGATACTCTCTATAAATGTCTCTAAACCATATAGCAACATTGAATCTAATGACAAGTAATTAACCATTTGTACATGCTCCATCATACTTTGACATTATCAAAAAATTATTTGACACACCTCAACACCACTTTAATAGTACAAAATGTACTACCACTTTGTATTTCTTTATTTTGATGGAGGATTTATAAAACATTCAAATTGGGTTGCACCAACGCAATGTGCCCAAGATTTTAGGTCATAATTTGTTGGGACCTAACACAACATTTTATTATCATGATGCACCAGGACTCTCACCCGATGTATTACCCTCTCGGTGCGATAGGACTTGAATTATTCGTCTTTCCCTCAATCAATGATATAATAAGCCAAATATAATAGGACTCACCATTGAGCCTTAAAAAAAATATTGTCATTGTGATTAACATGCACAAATAAATATTCTCAACAAAGTATTTACTAATAACTTAAACTTATCAAAACAGAGAGTTACATATAGAATTATATTATACTAGTAAATGTGCCTGTGCTTTGCCCGGTTATAACATTCTTCTTTAAAATTTATTAGAATAGAACTTTTTTTTGTATTTTGATGTAAGAGGTTATTCAATAGTAGTTTTCCATTTATTGTATTAAAGTAAAAGGAAAAATTACAAATCATAACACTATTTTCTCCTAGTGAACATATTTTCATTTTACATATTCATTAATTTGGTTTTGAAATTTTACAATGGTTAGTTTATTTTTATCATCTATATGCATGATTACATAGTATCTTTAATTAGAGAGTCAAATAAATATTTTTCTCACTTTTCTTCTTCACAAATTTCATTACTATTACACTATCAATTGCTTTCAAAATATTAAATATTTTTAAAAAAAAATATAAATAACTAATATGTTTATCAAGAGCAAATGTTCTATAATCATATGATATACCAATAAGTAATATGTAGTCATTATGTGTTTTAAAATTAAAATACAATCTTCCAAAATCCAAATTTCATATGTAATATAGTTATGATAATGCTTTGGAATTGAAGTTGTGCACAAACAAAACATTAAGGATCCTTGAAAAGGGTAAAGGAGAAGTAAGGGATAATGGGAAAAAAGTTCAAAAAAGTACTTTGGTGCGAGAGAATAATCATCATTGTGTATAATACAATTGTAATTAATTGCTAGTCATATTCCTCTATAGGTTATCCACCACATCCTTGAACCCATGTCAAAAGTTTATTAATTTTTGTCTTCTTTTCCTGGTTCACTTCGCACATCAAGGTGAGATAAAGTTTTTAAGGTCTTTCTGTCTTTACAATGGCATACCAAATTTGAATTCTGTCTTCAAGAAATGGTAGTATAGATCTTTAAGGATTTTTTTTACGTAATACTCAATTAACGTGTGTTATTTAATGTCACGCCCTAAGCTACCCTCGAGACACGGACACGGGACCTAGGATCACAAGTGACCCCAAGCTAACCCTGTTGGCATGATCTTAAGCATACTAAAGATAATAATAACTGATGCGGAAGCTAAATCATAATTTAATCTGATATGATGGGGAAAACCCATATACTAAACTAGATATATCAAATCTGAGAGTTTAATACAAAAGAAACATCAAACTGAAATACTAAGATGAATCTAACTATGTCTGAAAATAGCCTCTACCTGACTAGAAATGCTGGGACATGCCTCAGCTAAGTCTAGCAAAACTGAAACTGAAAGACTAAAATACTGAAGAAAATAACATGACTATTGTCCTTGAAGAATGAGGACTCACCACTGGTACTGCTGAACTGGAGATGGGGAACCGATCTAAGCGTGATTTGACTGCTGAGGACCTGAACCTACATCACGAGAAGATGTAGCGCAATACATGCGCCAGTACTTGAAAGGTACTGAGCATGCAGGATAAAGTAAAGTTGAACAAGCATATAACTGAACAAGCGATAAAGGAAGAGCATAAACTTAATGTGATATAGATACTAAAATACTGAACATGACTAAACCGAATGCAATGACCAAATTATAACATGTTGAGACTGAATATTGAAACATGGTCAATGCAATAGAATCTGACTGAACTATGGGAGGTACTAATAATCGATAATAAAACCACATGAGCTAAATGTGGAGTCCGATGTATACACCCCATCGAGAGGACCCAATATACCATACCAAAGGTATAGAGGCATGCTGGTGTGATACCTAAAATGATGCCCACAAAGGGGGCTTACAACCTCGTAGTTCTGGCACTATAATGGTGACTAACCCTAGTCCAACTCGATATTAAGATACTACATTAGATTAAGTGATCTACACATTATGACTGAATTTCTGTAATATACTGGATAGCTCAAAACTGACATGCAAAGTGAGAATGCGCGTAAATATATGATAATAACACATTCAAGACTGAGGCATGTATATCTGAAATGACTGAAATATCTGGCCTAGCATGTGTAATTCAAGAACTAAAGAAATACATAGCTACGGTTCTGAAGTTCATGAAAGAAACCAAGTAATAACATGATAATCTGATTTGGAACATTAAAATAACTAATTCATGATAATCTGCTCATGTTCTAGAAACCCTAGGTATAGTTAATAGTAGGAAATCAAGAATCTGACTAAATTCTAGGGACCTAATGTGCGAACGGAACCAACTAGTGAAATTCCACATACTTGGTGACGAATTCCACGGAGAAATCTTTCGATTTTGGGGCTGGAACTGAAGGAAACTTGTTGCATTCTTGAAGCTAGGGTTGGTCGCCTCCTTCTCTTTTCTTTCTTCTAATTTTTGAAGTTTTGATTTAAGATCTGATTTAGGTAAGTTCTAGTTGTGTTTCTAGGCTAAAACTAATCAAAACCACATAGTTTAGGGTTAAAACAATGTAGTTTAGGGGTCCAATGAAAGAGGAAAAAACTAAAAGACCCATGACTTAAGTTGCAAGCGGGGTTGACCACGGCCCCTTTCACGGACCGTGAAAGGGACCACAGACCGTGAAGGCCCTCATGGTCTTCACTATGTCCTCTGGTTCTAAGGTTTGGTCCATGAGCCACTAACTCCACACGGGCCGTGAAGGTCCCTGTGGTCCTCACTTGGGCTGAGGTATGGAGGCTCAAGTTTGAGGGCTTACTGGCTAGCCCTTCACGAACCCTCCCACGGCCCGTGTGAAGGACCACAGATCGTGAAGGTCCCCTTGGTCCTCATATAGGCATATGGGTCTAAAGGACTAATGAGGGGTGCTACTGCCTAAGGCTACACGAGGTCCACCACGGCCCATCATCAAGACCACGGACCGTGAAGGTGCTCGTGGTTTGATGTCTGGGCCTGGTGACTTCCAAGTCATGACCACAGACATTTCCACAGACCGTGGACCCTATCACGGTCCGTGAACCCTGCTGTGGTGCACTGGTGCAGGTAATTTTTCTGTTGGGTCTGATTTTTAAGGTGTTACATTTATTCTATACTATCAAATACTTATAACAATAACTTTGCAGAAACATAAACAACAAAATTGAAAACACGTATTCAAAAACAACAATTAATAACATAAGCATAAATTAATGGCTGTAAAAAAATATACCAGGATCTGTAACAACAGGATGAAATAGAAAGGAAAAAATTATACACGAATATTTAATTGTGCGGAAGAAGAAGAAGTTCAGAATTTTCGTTGTTTTTAAAAATGAGAGGAAATCCCTCTATTTATAGCTAGACAACAAAGAGTAGTGTGAACAAACATTTATTGTGCCTTATCAGAAATGTCAGAACTCTTCGGAAAATTTACAACCCTTCGAAAAGGTCATAACCTTCCATAAAAGGCACAACTTTTCATAAAAGTCGCAACTCTCTATAGAAATTACAACTTTTCATAAAAGACCCATCTTTTCATATAAGTCGCAACTTTTCATAAAAGTCACAACTTTTCATTAAAGTCGCAAATTTTCATAAAAGTCACAACTTTTCATGAAAGAGGAAGGATAGTTTTGGAAATAAATAAATTAAAAAAGGAATCCTAGTTTGTGGTTACGCCATGTAGGCGGGCCTAGGGTTCTCTTATATATATATATATATATATATATATATATGATTTTGTTTGGTGCACAATAATTAAGTTAGTGAATTACCATTATAAATCAAAGAATCAATTGCACACTAAGAAAAAAACCAATTAAAATTACACTAAAATAAAATTGCTTACTACCACCACCCCTTTTCAATTTCCAAGTGAATACAAAATATTTCTCACAAAAAAACAAAATAAATTAAAAGCTTATGCAATAACCAAAACAATGAGCATAATCATAAATAAAATATAAAATAAGTTTCACATACAAAAGAAAGTATATATAGTCATTAGTGAAAAAAAAATGCAGTTCAACAATAATATTAATCATTCACCTTGTTCACAAGTAAAATATAAAATAGATTCCACAATAATTTAATTTGTTCCTAAGAGAAAAATAAACACAATTATTTTTCCTTCTTTTATTTACTTTGCTTCAATCCTGCAATGGTAGAATATTCGTGTTGATAACGTGTTGTAAAATTTAATAACAAAGAACAATATAAAGGGGGAGGCAAGAAGAATATAAGACAAGAGTAACAATATAAGATAACTTTCTTTCTTTCAAGTGTTTACCAAATCTTCAAGTGTCTACTATATGAACTCCTATGTCTCTATTTATAGTTTAATATAGAGTCATACAAAATGTTAGCTATAAACATGACATTAATCATGAATATAATGGAGGAGGTTATGGAGGTGTAAGGTTACAAAGATAATGGTCATAAAGGCGAAGGTTATCTTCATAATGGAGGAAAGTAATGGAGATAATGGGTGAGAGTAACTTCTTGGTGTAGTGGACATTCACACTATAATATTTTATAATAGAAACTAAGTATTCCTAAGAGTAAATGTTTTAACATTTAAAATGAGAGGAAATATCGATTTCCAAATGAGTTCATGAGGAGTTTTTGAGTATAATCTCTTTTAAGAGAACCTTTTGATTAATAATCTCAAAGCTTGATGATGATGAAATTTTTTTAAACATATGAGTTGAGTTATATTTTGGGAGTAGTATTGAGCACCAATATGGGGACGAGTTCATACAACTCAAAGTCCTCATAAACAATGTAGCCAACGTGGGTAGAAAGGGTCATACTTTTTAGATGATTCCTTATTGCTTTTCAAACATAGCATAGTGGATCCACTTAGTTGAGGATGTATTATACTCCAGAAAGGTATACGACAGTTTTGGCAGTGTGGGCAAGACGTTGTATCATCACATAGCTCATAGTTATGGTTATCGGTTAGAGAATCTCCCACAATGAGTTATTTTGTATCTTTAAATACAAATTGAGTTGTTATTGTAATTTTTAAATACATTGAGTTGTTATCTACTGTTTTAAATGCTTCATATAAACTGCATCTTTATTGTTGTTTTTATACTGTATTGAGTTGAGTATCCATGAGTTGAGGTGGAGTTTAGTAGAGTGTAGGTGAGCATGTTGCATTCTTTCCAAGTTCAAGCTTTTATGTTATGTTGAGTATTCCCCTCACATGCTCGTACATTCAATGTACTGATTCCATTTGTCCTGCATCATTTCATGATGCAGATACATGATATCAAGGTCATCAACAGGAGCTTCGTTGATACAATAACAATTCGAGTTAGCTTTGGTGAGCCTCCTTGCTTACGGACGATTCAATTTACTTTCTGTTTTTTAGGATGTCATGGGTTTTTTCCCGACATCCATCTTTGTCATTTAGAGGCTTCATAGATAGACAGTAGTAGTTCATGAGTCTTTTTCATTTCCATTGTTGATGTTTGAGACTCGATTTGCCTTCTTTGGGCTAGTTGAGTGTTCTTATACGTTTCTAAGTTTATTATTTTGAGACATTTGAGTTAATTTTTTTGTTTGAGTTCATCTAATGTTGAGTAAGTATTCCACTGAGAGTTGAGCAAGGCGAATGGTTCGCTTGGGGCCAACAATGGTTCTTGAATGTCGGCCACGTATAGGGTGTAGGCTCGGGGCGTGACAATTTCCACAGAGAAGGAAACATTCTTAAAATTCTTTGATCTACTGAAGTAGGTAAATAGTATTATACATCATGTTGATATGTAAAAGATATTGTAGTCAACAAGAGGAAACTAATAGAGTATGCGACAACAACATTGACAGAGTAGTGCTCATCTAAGATTCACAATAGATTGCCAAAAACGTTAAGGACCAGGAAGTTTCACTATTGAGATCTCCATTATTGAGATTTCAATTAAGCAACAGGTGATAGCTAAAAAAACTTTATGAGGCATTAATCTGAACGAATTAAGTTTCACATGTATATTAAAAGACTAGTTTCTAGAGACGTGTTTTGCACGTGCGTTCCATGTAATTTTTTTAAAATCAATAATATGATTAAAATTACAGAACTATGACATTCAAAAATTCATAGAAAATCAAATTAAAGAAGTCTAATAATGAGAAAAAACAAAAAAAATATAAAAGAAAAATACAACATACACATCTCTCTTAAGACTTTGATCATAACTATATAGATGGAAGAAGAAATAGAAAATCAGTACATAATATTTCGGGTTCTTATCAACATCTTCTTCCACAATGAAGCAAAATTCAAGAATCTTCTTCACCAAGTAAAAATAAACACATTAATCAAATAGTAAATACTAATATTCATTTCATGTAACCTTATAAATATAAGCTCTTAAACACAAAACAAAATAAATTTACTTGATGTCGTAATTTACTATTCTTTTGTACACCTTTATATAGTGCAAGCAATATAAGAAAGATGAGTAATAGATAATTATTAATACTAATTACAGGTAGAAGCTCAAAGGATAAAACAAGTGAGGTTGAAATAGAAAATACAATAACACAATTAATGTATTTAAGAACTTTTATAGTTAGCATATCTAAATAATTGGATGTTACGAATATGAAAAGAATGAGAGTTATATTAAGAATAATAAATCACGTAGATAATTAAATATGAGTCATGAAGATGAATTAAAAATAAATAAAGGAGAAAAATAATAAATAAATAAATAAATAAAGAAGAGAAAAAATTAGTTCGTATGATATTAAGTGCAATGAAAATAAATACAAAAAAAGATAAAAAAATGTAATTAATTAATTTTTAAAAAATATTAAAAAATGTAATTAATTAATTTTTAGAAGAATAAAAATATCTAATATCTTTCTACGGATATTTTCGTTTTTCTTCATTTGACTTGACCCTTTTTCACTTTTAATATTTAATCATAACATGATATGATTATTATTTAATATTTAATTAGTTAAATATTTTATAAGATACTTAATTAAGTGTAGGGGAAAAATGATATTTCATTTTTATACTTTTGTGGCTTTCCACTTTTAGTATAACTAGTTTTGATGCACGTGAATTTCATGTGAATATCAAACCATGTACTACACTATTTTTAAAAATAATGTCAATATCATTAAGCAAAAAATTTAAATAAAAAATTATAAATTGAAGGATAATGTATAAGTTCCTTTGAATATTAAATATAAACTTTCTTTTGAATACTACTAAAGGTTGTCAAATCAATGTCCGAAAAACACCTATAACTATTTATAATATAAAGCTAGATATAGATAAAGTTATTTGATACTTCTCTATGGCCTCCAATTAAATTTTTCTTTTTTCCTTTTTTTATTTTTTTTTCTCATTTTAAAATTAATTGTAACATGTTAAAATAAAAATAAAAATCATTCTTAAAATCTCTTACTTACACCTCTTAAATATACTTACTCCTCCCTCCCCTATAGTGCAATACTTAGTTATTATTGTGCTGATGGAGTTCGGAGTATTAAATTAATTTAACATTCATGTTAGGGAGTGTTCGAATTTCATTGAACTTTGAGATTCTCAACGTCTATAAATCACACTTGAGTTTTTAAGAAAAGAAGGATAGAAAACAAAAAATAAAAAAAATAAAAATTGTAGCTTAAAAATATGAGAAAACTCCTATATTTAAAGTTAACAAAGGGTAGTATGAGCATGATTATGGTGCCTTACCATAAAAGTCACAACCCTTCAGAAAAGTCGCAACCTTTCGGAAATGTCAAAACTTATCGAAAAAGTCACAACTTTTTTGAAAAGTCATAAGCATTCAATGTGAAGAGACTTTCTTTTGATGTAATATAAACATAACATAAAATATAAAATATATACTAAATTGTTTGTTTTAATAAGAACAATAGAAAACTTTTAAAAATTGTAGTTTAAAAAAGTGAGGAAACTCCTCCTTTTATAGTCAACAAAAGGTAGTGTATGAAAAAAAAATGCTTATTGTGCCTTATAAAAAAAGTCGCAACCCTTTAGAAAAGTCGCAACCATCCTAAAAGGGAAAAACTCATCGGAAAAGTTGCAACTCTTTGTAAGAGTCACAATCATTCGGAAAAGTCACAACTCTTTAGAAAAGTTACAACCCTTTAGATAAGTTACAACCATTTGAAAATGTCACAACTAATCGGAAAAGTTATAACTCTTTGGTAAATGTCACAACCCTTCAATGTGAAAAGGTGTCTGCTTTTAATATAATATAAATATAATATAATATAAATATAATATAATATGATATAATATAATACAATATAAAATATAGACGATATACTATTTGGTGTTTTAAATTGATAGTGGGGCATTATAATAATTTAAATTTAAGTTAAATAGTTCATACTTTTAAGGTAGCATAGAAGATAGATAAAAATATAGATATATATTTGTCTAATTTTAATTTTTCTAAAAATACATAGAAGACTTTTAATTTAAGGATATGTAGAATTTATAAAAATGTCTTTTGACGTTGTGGTCTTAAACATGCCCCCCCCCCTCATCACCCAAAGAAGAACATTCTATATTAAACTAAATAAAAATAAAAATACAACAAATAAATTGGAAATTGGAGGAGTACTAACTAAATCTAGTTTGGACTATTGAGACAAGGTTTTGATCAAATCTTTTTTCTCCAACAGTTTGAGGTCTTTAACAGCCTGAACACGAAGTTGTCGTTTGTGCAACATACAATCATTGAAATTCTTGTCAGTAGAAGTTGCTACAAAAGTATATTTATGGCAATGAAAATGAGTACATATTAATTATCTAGATAGTCTTCTCGTTTGAAGTTGAGTTATTTCATTCTCCTTGTTGCATCATTTTTTGTTGATCTGTCTAATTTACCCACAAAAATATTATAATTGCATAATTGGACAATTCTCATAATTTTTCTTGCTTTAAGAAGAGGAAGAATAGAAAATTTACAAAATTTGTAGAGTAAAAATGTGAGAAAACCCCTCTATTTATAGACAACAAATGATAGTATGGAAATGTGTTTATCGTGTCTTATCAGAGAAGTCACAACCCTTCAGAAAAATCGCAATCATTCGAAAATGTTATAACTCATAGAAAAACTCACCACTCTTTAAAAAAAGTCACAACCCTTCGGAGAAGTCACTACTCATCAATGTAAAAAGGTGTCGTCTTTTAAATATAATATAGAACAAATAAATAAAAAAAATAAAATATAATATAAATATATAGAATGTATACTAAATTGGGTGTTTGATCTTGGGGTATTTTAGTAATTTAACATTCAAGTTAGGGAGTTCATGCTTTTAAGGTGTACTAGTTTTTCGACACGTGCGTTGCACGTGATTATTAATTTAGAATATATATGTTGTAGTAAATAATATTGTTTATTTAAGTGAAGACTTGAATAATAAGTTTTGCATAAAATAATATTGCAGATTCTTCTGTGAATGTTGAATGTGGATCATTATATATATATCTCTTATTCACGCGGACCTATGAAGATGGTCAATGGAAAATTTGTTAGTTAAATGCAATAATGCATATATTTATTTCAATTTGATAAGGTTCAATCATGTTATTAGTCGTATCTTTGTAATATAACCTTATAGACGATAGTTTTGTGTATTTTTCTTGTCATCCAACCAGATGTGCTTTGCACGTGTATTCCATGTTAATCTGTTTAGATGTTATATGAATATGTGAAGAGAACAACTACATATTAATTTTTAGAACTAATTTTTGTATATTAATTTTTATTTTATAAGTAATAACATAATAGATGACGTTCTTGTTTTTGGCTCTCATATTTGACTTCTCGATTGACTGTTACATAAATCAAAGATAGTTATCTGACTGTCAATAGATAACTGAGAATGATTTCTTCTTCTTTTTTACCGGTAAAACTAAAAATTAAAATTTGAAAATATATTCTATCTGTGAAATCATATATATAATCACCTGTGTATCTTACCCACAACAAAAATTTAGTTCATATACTTGTGAATGATTTTCAATTTATTCAACAAAAAATGATTCATCCAAGGAAAAATAACAACATCGTGTTATCACATATATAGGAGCGGTATAATATTATGAAAAATTATTGGTCAAAAGTTAATGTAAGAAAAGATAAAAGATAGAAATAATTAATGTAATAACTATGAGAATTCATAATATTATAACTAAATAATGTTAAAGTGTGTGAATAACGTTTGCAATAATTAGTAATAACTAATAGAATTTATAATGTTATACCTAAAGAATTAATGTGCAATAGTTGTATTTCGGAAAAAAAATTATACTTACATAAATAAATAGGACTTTAAATTAATATTACTTTTTTTGTAGTTATTAGATTTTAATTTAGTGTATGGAAAAAATGAAAATGTTTATTCTGTATTACTGAATATAAAATTTATTTTGTAAATGATACATTTTAAATAATTCATTCATATTCACATATTTTCACATTTATTGTGAGTTTTTATTAAAAAAAAAAGAACTCAGAACAATTTAAAATAATATATTTTGAAGTTAGAAGATCTTGTTAACTTGATAATACATTCGTGACAAATTTAATACCTTAATTTAAATAAAATATATATGGCGTTATTACAAGTCATATGAGCTTTTCTTCATCTAAAGTATTGAAATATTAAGAAATAGTAAATAAGTAAAACAAAAGGACAATGTTTATATAGTAATAACTATTTTGAAGCAAACTTCCTAACATTCTGAATCACATAAGTAACATTGATAAATAAAGTCATTTTTTTAATCTTGAACATCAAAAAAATAAATTGTGACAATTCTCTAGGCCTTGAGAAGTTTAATAATTTTGGAAAAAGATGTTCAGAAGCATATATTTACATCACAAGATAAATTGTTAACAAAAGCAAATAAATTTAGACTACATTATGTTAACTTCATATATTGGAACATTACCTACTAATGTATATATTAAGCAAAAAATAATTATTATGTCATCAAAATTATTTACCTCAAGTACTCGAGGTTTGGAATATAACATCTTAGGATAGAACGATTTACTTCATCAGAATAGTGGTACCTCATATTGCTAAACTTTGAACTAACTCAACAATAATAAATCACACGAAATATTTTAAAATGCAAGAAGAAGAAGAAGAGCAGAAGATTAAAAAAAATTGTGGTGGAAAATGAGAGGAAACTCCTCTATTTACAATCAACAAATGGCAGTATGAACAAGTGTTTTTTATGTCTTATCTGAAAAGTTATGACCTTTCCAAGAAATCACAACCCTTTGGAAAAGTCACAACTTATTGAAAAGGTCACAACTCTTTGGAAAGTCACAACTTATTGAAAAAGTCACAACTCTTTGGAAAAGTCACAACTCATCAAAAAGTCACAACCCTTCGAAAAAAGTCACAACTTATCGGAAAAGTCACAACTCATTAAAAAAGTAACAACCTAAGTTAGGGATATTATAGTAATTTAACATTCAAGTTAGGAGTTCATACTTTCAAGGTAATATAGATATAGGTATAATAATAATATTATATAATATAATATAATTTAAACGACCTGATCCCGTCGTTAGCGAAAAGAAAATGGGGAAAGAATTGGGGCCATAAATCCCGTTGGTTGTAACTTGGAATTTCCTAACCTAGTCCAAATTTGAATGAAATCGGAGTCAGTGAGGTTTAGGTAAATATGGGAACAAATGAGAGGCCTAATTATGAATTTGATCACTTGAGTGGATAGCTAAGATGTTAAGGAACCCGTACGACTTTACAGAATAGAATTTGGGTGAGCAGAACTCCCGAAACTAATCTTAGCATGATCAGAAACTTTTTGAGTGTCATTGGTTGAAGGTGTGTTGTGAAATAGGGGTTTGGAACGACCCAAGGATATTTCTTGAAGGTTTTCCACCTATTCTAGCACCAAAGGTAAGGTTCTTACTCCTCGAATCCATTTTCGATCCGTAGAACGTAGTTTCGTGGGTAATTATCATTGGGGAAAGTTTTGATCTGAACTTAATGGTGGAAAAAGTCCAATCTCGGTATGATTCGGGTAATTAGGTCTTGTTTATTGATCCTCGCATTATATTGATTGTTTGTAGATCAAGAACAATCGGAAAGAATCACGAAAGGGAACAATCAAGTTTCTTAGGGGATTTAAGCTTTGTTTGAGGGTGATGATTGTGATTTCATGTTGGTGTGATGTATGTTAGTAATTACTTCATTATCATACATGTATGCGAATGTTGCATTATTGATCACAGTAATCATAAATGAGGATGATTGAATAATTGTATGCCATGAATCATAACTTGATTATATTATTATGAGAATGTACATTGTGATTGTGATTGTGGCTTGTTGAGTGGATCGGGTGTTACGTTCCAAAATACTAACTTGGATCAGGTGCCACGTTCCAGCGCATATATAGGATTGGGTGTCGCGTCCGGCATACTAACTTGGATTCGGTACCACATACCGGTACACTAACAGTTTGGGTATGGTTTCCATGAGAGGACCATTGACTTGACATGACTGTAAATCTTGAGATTTGTGAAATTGTACGTTGTCGTAAGTGATAATTGATATTGTATATGTTCGGTGTATGCATGTTTATTATTGTTGTAATGACTTATATATGTTCACCTATTGGGATAGCTGCGTGATCCTACCAATACACTGTGGTTGTGTACTGATAGTGCACTTGCTCTTTCTTTGTTGAGTATAGGGCATCTTCAGAAGGCTACTAACAGACCTCGTCTAGAAGATCAATGATCAATCAAATTCAAGGGTGACCCAGTTCTTCTAGGCTTCCATGAAATATCTTTTTGCTTATGTTCACATCTTTGGACTTAGACTAGTACTTTATGTTTTCTTATGTTTAATTGGGTTGTACCCATTTCCTTTAGAATGATGATCCTTGTTAGAGTTTTAGTACATTGACTTTCAGGTTTTAGGTGTTATTTCCGCAATCGTTTGATTAGACTTTTAGAGTTTATGGGAACTCTATTTTTCCTTTAGCTTTTATACCTGCTTTCGTATCTTTAAATGCCTTAGTTGTTGGATAATTTGTTTAGTTTGGGTTGTAGTAATAGTTCTCCCATCGGAGGATTAGTGTGGGTGTCAATTACAACGGTCTGGGTTGTGACAAAGTTGGTATCAGAGCCCTAGGTTCGTTGATCTCATTATACCAAAACGAGTCTAGTCGAGTCTTTCGGAATGGTACGAAGATTTCCGTACTTTTCTTCGAGAGAATATAGGACTTTAGGAAAAACTCACTTCTTTCTACTCCTTCATTCTATGACTTGAATCCAATTAGTATCTAGGTAATACAAATTGGTATCTTTCCTCATTCACTCTATGGTCCGAGCTAGAGCAACAAAATTTGTAACACCATCACTAGCAATAGAGGATGTGTATAGACTATTGACAGTTGAATAGGGTCACCATTCGGAACAAGTATCCACTGCCTCAGATAGAGGATCTTTTGACCAGATGAAGGGTGCATCAATTTTCTCTAAGATTGATCTAAGGTTCGACAATCATCAGTTAAAGATTAGACCTGAGGATATACCAAAAAGGGCATTTAGGACCCTCTAAAGGTACTATTAGTTTCTAGTTATGTCGTTTGGGTTGACAAATATGCCTGCAACTTTCGTGAGTTTGATGAATGGTGTGTTCAAACAATATCTTAATTCGTTTGTTATAGTACTTACTGATGACGTTTTGGTTTATTCGAAAAGTGAGGAAGAGCATGTCGACCATCTTCGTATTATTCTGGGTGTTCTTGGGAAACAAAAGTGATATGCGAAATTTTCTAAGTGTGGATTTTGGTTGACTTCGGTTGCCATTTTGGGGCATGTAGTTTTAAGGGAAGGGGTAATGATAGATCCCCAAAAGATGGAAGCAGACATGAATTGGGTTCGACCTAGTTCTCTGATTGAAATTAAGAGTTTTTTTGGGGTCGCTAGCTACTATCATCGCTTGTGAAGGGATTAAGGTCAGATTTGCAGATTCAAGTTATAGGTGACAACATTCAAGAAGTTTTTGTAAGGGACGGCTAGATAAAGAACACCATTACTTTGGAAAATGCATTTAGTATTGTTGTCATAACATGTATGGGTTGTTTAGCGAATGATGAAATTAAGTTATGTCAATTAAGGTTAGAAGCTATACTACGATTTCATGGATTGATTGTATATCAAGAAGAGGTCAGCATATGACTGCACCAAAAGCCGCGTTGCTTACTTGGTTAAGTTATTAAGTGTGTTACAATTGTGGAGAACCTGGGCATATGAGGAGAAAATCAGTGAGGCCGTGGAGGTTGGGGAAATGGTAATGTGGGTAGAGGAGTGATGAGTCCACAAATTGGACTCATTTAGGGCAATATTTTAATAGAAATTGTGTCCTCAAATGCTTATTTTATTTCAATATCTCATAAAACCCCTTAAGTTTCAGGTATTTGAAGTTTGAAGGAAAGCATGGACACGATCAAGCAAAAAGGAGCAAAAGAAGCTAAAAGAATGAAGAAAGAAAGATATGCAAATCGCCGAACCCATTTGGTGAGTCGCCAATCGATCATATTTTCACATTTTATTCCAGTGTGCTGAGCCCTGAAGAAAAGGATCAAGTCAATGGAAAATGGGAGCAGTCAGCACATCGCTGGGCAGTTCCGCGAAGCAGTACCATGCCACCCAAAGAACCAGAGCACGACGATGCTGAAGGCTGGTGCAAGACGGCGACAAACTACACCAAATGGCGAATGCCTGAGTTGATCGGCAATTCCGACTAATGACGCCGAACGATCCGCTGCAACATAAATCTGTGATAACTAGAAATACTAGTTAGAGTTTTAGTTTTAGTAGGGAACAATTATTATAATTTTCCCTTAGAGTCGAACAATTATTATAGTTTTCATATAGAATAGTACTTTTTGAGGGTTTTGAAGACTTGAAGAAGAAGAGGGTTTCATCTCCAAGGATTTGGACTTGGGTCTCTTGGATTCTTCATTCTTGGCCTGTAACAAAACTTAAATCTTCATACCCATTTAAATGCAAGCTCATTTAGGTATAAATTTCAATCTCATGATGTATGGCTAAAACCCCCAATTATTATGGTGTGATTTAGGGAATATGGGTTAAGATAATTGTTGGGTCTTGCTTGCTGATAGTTTAATCGTAGTTTAATTGTGATTTCGTTTAGTGGTTGTGGATGAATTTAATGAATTTGTAGTTGCAAATACAAGTTTATTTATGTGTTTTCGGCTTGCTCGAGAGAGAGGTCGTAAAACTAAGACCACTAGATTGATGGCCAGTGTGAGTGGGTCGACATGAGGTTCAGCTCGAGAGTGTGAATCCTAGTCCCATGTCACACACTCAGCTCGAGAGAGTGAGTGGGTTAAGGCGTAGGCTGGTCTTCATGCGGCAAGTGGGTGTTCGAGAGGAACACATTTGAAATGGGGTAAGTTGCTCGAGAGAGAGCTTATCCCCATTAAAGCTTAGCCTAGTCACAATTACTCTATGAATCTTCTATTAAAAGCATGTACCCAATAATCTAGCTTAACCCGTATTCCCGTCACATCCCAAGGATCCCCTCTCATTGCTTAGAAACACTTGTTTATTTTATTGTGTTTTACTTACTAGTGACAAAACCCCCCATTGTTAATTGACACGTTTGTGTCCCTCCTTTAATTTACAATGTTTTTACTCCTTAATATCTTTAGCTACGACTAGTTAGAACTAAATTTTATTTTTCTATAAATTCTCAACACCACTCTCTTGTGACGATCCCAACCCTTGGTTGGGTTACTAAACTATTGTACGATCGTAGACACTTGCATCGGAAGTTGTGTCTTGATTACGCAAACATCAAAATGGCGCCGCTGTCGGGGAGTGGTGTTATTTGAGAATTCTTAGATAAGTATGATTTTTGTTCTTCTTAGTTGTAGTTTTACTTACTTAATTTTTAGTTTTATTTTGCTAGTTTGCGTATTGAAACAGGAAAGATGAGCATGAATGGTAACTATAAGTACCAAATGGACCAAATGCTATCTTCTCTCTACCCAGAGCCAAAAGAGGGGTGGCCTCATGAAAATGAGGCAAACCTCACTAATGGAACTTGAGTTAGGAGTTGCGTCGTGCCACGACGTTAAATAAGGTGCTTCTTGGGAGGCAACCCAAGGTTTTACCCCTTTATTTTTGCTTTAAGAAATAATGGTGTGTTGTTTGTGTAGGTCGAAGTATGGAAAATGAGTGAAAAGTGCAAATGGGCGAGCCAAAGGTCCAGTCGACGCATCACTGAAGAAGTCGGCGACCTCGACTTAGACCGTCGTTGGACTAAAGACAACTTCAAAGTGGAGTTTGTAAAACTCGGCGTGCCCAAGAAATTATTGGTGAATCACCGACCTGGTCGACGATTGCGATCTAGTCTGCTGTTTGGACCACCAGTTTAACTGGAGGTCCAGTAAAACACGGGGAGGTAAGTATCCACTCGGTGAGTCACCGAATGGATCGGCGACCACGACTAATGTCGCTGAATGGGTGAGAACTGGACGGTTTCTTAACAAGCCAAAGGTTTAAACTTCCAACTCTTTCACTTTCCTTCGCTTTTAATCTTCCAAATCTCGCACCTAGTTAGTATTTTAAATATTTTTGCATTCCATAAGTATTTTGGTTGTTTTGTGCTCGGAGTTGGATTTCATTGCCGCCTAGCATTTCAAAGTACTTTAATCGGTATAAAGGTTGGTTTTCTGAACCCCGAGTTTACTTTCAAAAATTTGGTACTCATTTGCAATAATCATATCATATTGTCGTGTGCTGGTCCTTCTGAGGTGACTCCGGGCACTAATGCCCAGATCTCGAGGACTACACAGGGCATTGATGCCCATACAGATGGAGCGACTGCATAGACATGATCTCCTCTTTACCTCCATCTCTGTCTTTATTTATTTTGACTTTTGGATATCTTTATTTGCATTTGAGGACAAATGTTTTTTTTATTTGTGGTGGGGTTAGGCCCATGTTTTTTGTGTGCTATTTGTGTTCGTGTTTTGTCGATATATTTTGGGTTGTTCTGTTTAATTCTGTCAATACTGTTTTTCTGTGGATGTTCGAGCTTATGGCTCTTATTTTTTTATTTTAAATTGCAAAATGATTTTGACCCTTCCAATTTTTTTGAATTTTTCGCACATTTTTGCCACCAATTTTATGCTCGTGAATGGGGCTGTTCCTTAGCAAATTTGAGTCTCAATTTTGATCAATACCGATGACTTGAATAGTGCTTGCAATCGAACAAACATGAATGTACGGCTACGATGATACATTTATCAAATTGATTCTCTTGTGATGACCGTTGCACACTAGAGAAAGTGTGGAGTCTTGTTTCACTTAAGTGTCAATGCCTTGTGTGATAAGCTTACCTGGAACCATGCATGACAACACCTAGAATTTTCCCTTTTAGTCCGGTCGAATAAGTAAGACTTTCTCTTGATATGATCTTAGGTAACTTCGAAGAGTGTGAACCAATTTGACATATACCTCTTTTGTGACCTACATTGTGAGCGTGTAATTCTCTCTTGAACACCCTTTGATCCTTACCCTTCTTTGGAAGAAACTTGATGAAAACTAGACCTTTCTTAATCCATTACCTATAATCCTCTTGAATTGTGGTTAATTGAATAGCCAACTTAGGCCAAAAGCCTAAGTTGGGGGTGTGGTGAAAAGGTAAGGGCAAGTCAAGAAGTGCAAGGAAAATATCCTTTTACCTATGGTTTTAAGAAAAATGGAACCCCTCCATATAAAAAAAAGAGAGAAAAGAGAAAGAAAAAGAAAAAAAATGAAAAAGAAAGTTGTGGAATAAAGTACAAAAGAGATGGCATTCCCAAACAACCCATGGAAAGTGAATAATAGGATGACTTATGAGCACTAAAGAGAATGATGAAGGAAAAGGAAAGGAAGTGTCATGAGTACCACATTTCATGAGGATAAAAGTCATTGAGCCTATGACCATACCATTGCACTCAAACCCATTACGAGCCTTGAAAAGACCTTTTTGATATTGAGTGAGCTGAAACAAATGTTGATTGGAAAATATGGGAAAACCTATAGGTGAAAGCATGCATTGTGTTCATCTTTGTGAGTGTGAGCGTTGTATTTGATTATGAAGTGTTAAACTGTAAACCATTGTGTGAATATGGAATCATTCCTTGTGTGAGGGCATTTGAACACTTTGGTTGAGCTTGAAGTTGCATTTGAAGCAAGTATTGTGAGATTGAGGTTCTTTGATATTGGTGAGTCACAACTTGAATCTTTGATTGCACATTTGATCTTTGCATAAGTAAATTGAGTCTTGTTCTGTGCATTCATGATTGAGTCTTGTGTAGGACTGTTCGAGACACCCTTTTTGAACGGCTGAACTTGAGTTTGCTTGAGAACACGCAAACGTTTAAGTTGGGGGTGTTGATGAGTCCACACATTGGACTC
This sequence comes from Solanum chiquidenum, assembly GCA_029582725.1. Lineage (NCBI taxonomy): Eukaryota > Viridiplantae > Streptophyta > Magnoliopsida > Solanales > Solanaceae > Solanum > Solanum chiquidenum. The sequence continues at coordinate 1,332 of JAJOOS010001157.1, read as the reverse complement.
ATTTAGGGTTATATTTTAATAGAAATTGTGTCCTTAAATTCTTATTTTATTTCAATATCTGATGAAAACCCTTAAGTTTAAGGTATTTGAAGTTTGAAGGAAAGCATGGACACGATCGAGCAAAAAGGAGAAAAAGAAGCTAAAAGAACGAAGAAAGGAAGATCTGTGAATCGCCGAACCCATTCAGCGAGTCACCAATAGATCACATTTTCACCTTTTGTTCCAGTGTGCTGAGCCCTGAAGAAAAGGATCAAGTCGGCGGAAATATGAAGCACTCGGTGCATCGCTGAGCAGTTCCGCGAAGCAGTACCATGCCACCCAATGAACCAGAGCACGAAGATGCTGAAGGCTGGTGCAAGACGGCAACGAACTACACCAAAGGGAGAATGCCCGAGTTGATCGATGATTCCGACTAGCGACGCCAAACGATCCGCTGCAACACAAATCTGTGATAACTATAAATACTAGTTAGAGTTTTAGTTTTAGTAGGGAACAATTATTATAATTTTCACTTAGATTCGAACAATTATTAAAGTTTTCATATAGAATAGTACTTTTTGAGGGTTTTGAAGACTTGAAGAAGAAGAGGGTTTCATCCCCAAGGATTTGGACTTGGGTTTCTTAGATTCTTCATTCTTGGCCTGTAATAAGACTTAAATCTTCATACCCATTTGAATGCAAGCTCATTTAGGTATAAATTTCTATCTCTTGATATGTGGATAAAACCCCCAATTCTTGGGGTGTGATTTAGCGAATATGGGTTAATATAATTGTTGGGTCTTGCTTGCTGATAGTTTAATCATAGTTTAATTGTGATTTCGTTTAGTGGTTGTGGATGAATTTAATGAATTTGGAGTTGTAAATACAAGTTTATTTATGCGTTTTCGGCTTACTCGTGAGAGAGGTCTTACAACTAAGACCACTAGATTGATGGCCAGTGTGAGTGGGTCGACATGAAGTTCAGCTCGAGAGTGTGAATCCTAGTCCCATGTCACACACTCAGCTCGAGAGAGTGAGTGGGTTAAGGCGTAGGCTGGTCTTCATGCGGCAAGTGGGTGTCCGAGAGGAACACATTTGAAATGGGGTAAGTTGCTCGAGAGAGAGCTTATCCCCATTAAAGCTTAGCCTAGTCACAATTACTCTATGAATCTTCTATTAAAAGCATGTACCCAATAATCTAGCTTAACCCGTATTCCCGTCACATCCCAAGGATCCCCTCTCATTGCTTAGAAACACTTGTTTATTTTATTGTGTTTTACTTACTAGTGACAAAACCCCCCATTGTTAATTGACACGTTTGTGTCCCTCCTTTAATTTACAATGTTTTTACTC
>JAJOOS010001156.1:0-32270 GCA_029582725.1 Solanum chiquidenum | reverse complement strand
TAGTTCATAAAATAGGCATTAGGGACTTAATCCCTCATATCATATAGCTCAAAGGTTTCTAAGATGAGAATGACCTTTCATCATAGAACCTACATTATGTGAGAATGACCTTTCACATAATCATACCATATTCATAACATAGTCTAGTTTAGAGTACAATTGAGGAAACCTTTCAAAAGACTCACTTTCACTAGATTATCATAAACCTTATTCATTCATTCATGTGTTTGTACATGTGTGAGAAAGCCTTTCACATAAAAACCTTTATACACCACATATTCATACCTTGCTAATCATACACTTTGCATGCATAATAAGATGTAAGGGTGAATATAAGAGTTAACCTTTCAATAGACACCATAACATATCATATTCATAGCTATACATGTAGAGTGTGTGTGTGCATTTTGATCGTCATAGTAACATAATAGCAACATCATTGATATTGAGTGCACTTACCTTCAAGGGATCACAACACATTCACAATGTCCCCAACTAATGATAAATTCACATATAAAGCCTTTAGGGATTCTAGACCACACACCCACACTTCATCATAGGAGACAAGGACACATTCAACATTGAATATGTACTCCTAATATGTATAAAATCAGACATTCATATAGGGGTCATTACACAATAGTACTTAACATAATCAATCATGTAGACCTCACCTTATCCCTAACATTATCATTCACATTATACTCCTCATCAGCAACACACTTTAAACATCATTCTAGCATTGAGGATTTCATACATAACCTTCATAGCACAACTTCATAAACATATGCATCATAACTATCAGTTCACTTCACATATATTGCCTTCAAGGCCATGATCTCAATCACGCATAGATAGACAAGAAGTAAACACCTCCACCATAAGTGCACCAAACCACACAACATCAATTCTTATACTATAGACTAGAAGTTAGGTCAACTTACCAACTCTCCAAGCCATGATCACCATGGATCAATCCTCAATCATTCATAATCAATTGTAATAGATAGTAATAGGAATCAACAATGTAATTCAATAACATACACATAATCTAACTACAATTCTATAAACAAAAGGATTTACCCATAACTTTGCTCATAAGGCCATAATCCTCAACTAATCAATATACCAACAATTCAACATGAATAAGCATAGATAATCATAGGAAACATCAATATAATATAATCTAAACATAATTTCACCAATAGAGATCATATTCACAAAGACCCACATCATAGGCCAATTTTAGAGAATTTGGGGATCATGGGTTCTTCAAGAATTCCTTTGAAACTCATCTTTAAAACCTTAATTCCACATCAATTCATCAATATAATGATTTAGAAAATCATTTGATAAGAGACCCATGTTTAGATTGAAAATTGGGAATTTTGGTCTTTGAATAACTTTTGAAAATCTTTGGTAGAACTCCTTGAATGAGAGGTTATTCAAGAATCAAGAGTTACCATACCTTAATTGTTGAAAACCCATAAAATTGAAAAAGAAATCAGTTGAAAACCCATCTTCTAGCTTGAGCTTCATCAAGGTCTTCAATGGAGTTTTGCGAGAATCTATATTTCAGAGGGAAGGGTCAATTTGAAGAATGGGGTCTAATTCTAGGTTTTGGGATTTTAACCAACTGAAAATACCCTAAAATAGGTAGAATAACCGTTTATAATAATTCCCCAAAGTACCCAAACTACCCCTCACTTAGTTGGACCTTTTAAACAAGTCAAACTTGAGTTTTATTTTCGCAGATTTTGTTGGGGATCAAGTTCGCGACACAGAGGTGTTCCCGCAAGTTTCATAAATTAAATTTCAAGACAGTAGAGTCTGCGGTATCTTCGCGACGTGAAGCCACTTTTTGGCCATTGGTGGAGCAGGTCTGCGACTCGGAGCCACTGCCCTGGCAGTTTGTTTGGCCAAGGGTTGGGGTCCTCCTCGAGGACCCTTAGTGTGTTCCCGGGGTGTCGTACCCAAAGGTTTTGACCCTAAAAAAAATTATTAAGACACTAGGGTCACCTCCACTGATTTGAGACTCCAAACAACACATAAAAACATGAACAACATACTAGAACACACCAACACATAAAAGACTAGTTTTCGAACGTCTTGGTCGTCCCTTGACGTTTGACTTCCAAACTCTTTAACACTAACTAAAAAGTCTATTCTTCATTAATTTAACAAGTTATTAATGCATAAAACCCATGTGAGGCTCTACTTTATCCTACTTCATTTTTGGAGGTCGTTACAAAGAAGAGGAAGAAGGGGAGGAAGAGAAACAAGAGGAGTAGGAAGAGGAAGAATATTAAGAACAGTAAGAAGTTGAAGAAGAGGAAGAAGAAGAAAAAGAGAGGGACTACGAGGAGGAAGAGGAAGAATATGAAGAATAGGATGAAGATGAAGAAGAAGAGGAATAAGAGGAGGAAAAATATGGGGAAGAAGAAGATGAGAAGGAGGAGGAAGAAGAAGAAGATGATAAGGAGGAGGAGGAAGAAGAGGAAGAAGAGGAAGAAGAAGAAGAAGAAGAATAAGAATAGGAAGAGGGAGAGGAAAAGGAAAAAGAAGAAGAAGAATAAGAAGAAGAAGAAGAGGAAGAAGAAGAGGAAGAAGAAAAGGAACAAGAAAAGGAAGAAGAAGAAAAAGAAGAAGAAGAAGAAAAAGAAGAGGAAGAGGAAAAAGAGGAGGAAGAAGAATAGGAAGAAGAGGAAGAAGAAGAGGAGGAAGAAGAGGAAGAAGAAGAGGAGGAAGAAGACGAAGAAGAAGAGGAGGAAGAAGAGAAGGAAGAGGAGTAAAAAGAGGAGGAAGAAGAGAAGGAAGATGAGGAAAAAGAGGAGGAAGAATAGGAGAAAGAAGAGGAGGACGAAGAGGTATAAGATAAGGAAGAGGAGGTATAGGAATAAGAGGAAAAGAGGAGGACGAGGAAGAAGAAGAGGAAGAAGAGGAGGACGAGGAAGAAGAAGAGGAGGAAGAAGAAGAATAGGAAGAAGAGGCTAAAGAAGAAGAGGAAGATGAATAGTAGGAAGAGGAAGAAGAGGAAGAAGAGGAGGAAGAAGAGGAAGAGGAAGAAGAAGAAGAAGAGGAAGAAGAGGAAGGAAAAGAGGTAAAAGAGGAAGAAGATGAAGAAAAGGAGGAAGAAGATGAAGAAGAAGAAGAATAAGAAAAACAAGAGGAAGAAGAAGAGGAGGAAGATAAAGAAGAAGAAGAAGAAGAAGAAAAAGAGAAAGAAGAAGAATAGGAAGAGGAGGAAGAGGAGGAAGAGAAGCAAGAGGAAGAAGAAGAGGAAGAGGAGGAAGAGGAAGAAGAAGAAGAGGAAGAGGAGGAAGATGAGGAAGAAGAGGTAGAGGAGGAGGAAGATGAAGAAGAGGAAGAAGAAGAAGAAGAAGAAGAAGAAGAAGAAGAAGAAGAAAAAGAACAAGAAGAAGAACAAGAAGAAGAACAAGAACAAGAATTGATGATTACTTATGGTTTTTATGTTGAAATCCCCATATTTTCCAAGTGTGATCTTGTGATATGGGGTTGTTTTATGAAAAAAGGATATTATATGATTATGCTTGTAGTATTTGGGTTGCTTGAATTATGTTGATATCCATGTCTAATGTACTGAATTCTATATATGATGAATTTGATCCTTAGCCGGGCAAATTATGATATTATGCATGCTTTATGAAATTCTTGCGTATGCTTTAAGAAAAGTTTGAGAGTGAACTGTTTATGATTATAATCTAGTTGTTGTGTTGTGGAAAGGTTATTATCATATACACACGTATGCATGAATAAGATATGTCGTGGAAGGTTTTCTCTCAATATGAAGATTCTAAGGTTGAAAGTCTTTCTAACCTATTGAATCTATATGTAGACATGGACGGTGTAAGGCTATTCTCACGCATGATCTAATGAGCTATCTTAATGAATTAAGTTATGACTTAATATGTATTCCATTGGAAGTAATGCTTAGCACCTAGTGGATATTGAATATGAGATGGAAGCTTTACCACTAGTTGAGTCTGTCTTTCCAATAGGTTCTTTTACACTAGTTGAGTCTGGGTTCCCAAAGTATTTTTCATGAGATGGAGACCTTCTACCTTAGTGGAGTCAGAGTTTCTAGTAGCAATCTCCTTATCCCGTAAACTATGTGCCCCCATAGGTTATTTAGCTAGTGGATCCACCTAAGCTAAGAGTATGGTTCTACCTTAGGCAAGTAGGGCAACCCTTTTCAAAGTGGGTAACACAGGGGTTCCATGTATAACTCACATGGTTTATGCCGGTTAACGCTTATTCCCACATTAACAAGAACTAGACTATGAATTATGAACTAGGGTTACTCAATAAGCTTTTATATGAGTTTTTAAGGTCTTAAAGGTGATGAATATGAATGATGGCCTAAAGAGGTGTACTTATCATTGGTGAGATTTATGGTGTATTATTCATGCATTGCACAAGTATGTCTTGAGGGTATTTATGAAGTGTTTCTTTTATGATATGATGATCCATTTATTGACTATGCTTATGACTTATGATTTTCCATTATCTTCATGATGATTTTTAAACTTGATCAATTGCATGCTTTAAAAAAAAGCCCCTTTTAACATGTTTTCAATGTTTTTATGCATGACTATCATACTTAGTACATTTTTATACTAACGCCTTCTTTTCCTGCATTTTCCTCCAAGTGTAGGGATCGGTTTTCGAGGTGGTTGATGAGTGCACAATTTGGACTCATTTAGGGTTATATTTTGATAGAATTAGTGTCCTCAAATGCATATTTTGTCTAAATATCTAATGAAAACCCTTAAGTTTCATGTATTTGGAGTTTGAGGGAAAGCATGGACAATACTTAGCAAAAAGGAACAACAGCAGCTGAAAGAACTAAGAAATGAAGATTTGAGAATCATTGAACCTGTTCGGTAAGTCGCCAAAAGGTCTTATCCTCACATTTTGTTCTATTGTGTTGAGCCCTTAAAGAAAGGATCAAATTGGAGGTGGAAAGGAGCAGTCGGTGTGTCACAGAGCAGTTCCATGAAGAGGTACTATATCGCCTAATGATCCAAAACACGATGATGATGAAGGCTAACGCAAGACGGTGATGAACTAGACCAAAGGTTGGATTGCCGAGTTGATCAGGGTTTCTTACTAAATTCTCCGAGTGATCCTTCACATCATAGATTTTTTAAAACTATAAATACTCGTTGAGAATTATTATTCTAGTATTGAATTTTTAGCTTTGAACAGTAATTTTTCAGACTTTGCTTCTATTGTTGAGTTCTATGTTTGGAGAGGGTTTTGAAGAACTTGAAGGTTCTAAGGGTTTCAACTCCAAGATTTTGGATTTGATTCTTGAGGATTCTTCACTCTTGAATTCTTTTGAGACTTAAATCTTCATACCCATTTGACTCCAAACTCATATTGGTATAAATTTCTATCTCTTATACATGTCTAACTAAAACCCCAATTCATGGAGTGTCATTTTGTGAATATGGGTTAAGTTCGTTGTTGGGTCTTGCTTGCTGATATCGTTGTTTAAATGTGATTTCGTTTAGTAGTTGTGTTGGAACTTAATGAAACTGTAGTTGCAAATACCATTTCACCTTTGTGTTTTTGGCTTGCTCGAGAGAGGGGTCGTAAAACTAAGACTAATAAATTGATGGCCGGTGGGATTGGGTGGAAATGAGGTTCTGCTCTAGAAAGTAAACCCTAGTCCTTCTCCCACACACTCACTCTAGAGAGTGAGTGGGCTAAGGTGGAGGTTTTTCTTCATGTGGCAACTCAGTGTTCGAGAGAAGCTGAGTTGATTCGGGGTAAGTTGCTCGAGAGAGAATTTACCCCACTATGGTCTAGCCTAGTCACAAATATTCAACGAATTTACTATCAAAAGCATGTACCCAATGATATAGTTTAACCTATATTCCTATCACATCCCAAGAGTCTCATCTCCTCGATTAGTACTCTTTGCATTTTAGCTGATTTTTGCTTACTTGTTACAAACCCCATTGTTAATTGACACTTTTGTGTCACCCCTTAGATTTAGTATGTTTATATTCGACAATGTTTTTAGCTATGACTAATTAGAACTTAATTTTATTTTTCTATTAATTCTCAAGCCCACTACATTGGAACTCGACCCTAACCCTTGGTTGGGTTACTTTACTATTGTACGATCGCAAACACTTGCATTGAAAGTTGTGTCTTGATTACGCAAACATAAAATTGGCGCCGCTGCCGGGGTGTGGTGTTACTTGAGAATTCTTAGTTTAGTAAAAAAATTGTTCTTTTTAGTTGTAGTTCACTCACTTAATTTTTAGTGTTGTTTAGTGTTTCTTGCTTGTGTATTGAAGCAGAAAAATGGTTATGAAAGATCATTATGGGTGTCAAAAGTATCACCCTCTTCTGAAATTGTTGAACCTTAGAGACAACCTCCTAACTTTCAAGCAAGTAGGGGGTGAGACCATTCTGGAAATGTGGCTTAAATTTCAGGCAGTGCTACAACCATGCCCAACTCATGGGATGACCGACTAAGTGCTACTAGAGTGCTTCTATAAGGGCCTTGGACCCCAAAATAAAAGCACCGCTGACCAACTCTTCGCGGATGGTATGCTACACCAACCCTATGAAGTCGTAGCCAAACTCCTTAATGGCATGGTTGAACCAATAAGGAAGCCAAAAAGAAACAAGAGTGGGATGTATTGTTAAGTCAGCTGGACTTTTTATCAAAAAGAGTCATGGAATTAGAAGCGCACGCCATGAAAAAGGATAAGCAATTCTCCCTTTGAGAGTGTAAAAAGGGGAAAAAGTAGAAGGGCGCACAAAATGACAAAGGTCTCTCATTCATTCAGCAAAAAATTGAAGAACAGAACAAGATGTTGAATGAGATAAAAGAGAACATCGACATGATGAATCAAGCGACAACCTCTAATTCCATGACAATTCAGCTGCAAGATGCCCAGATAGGCCAATTAATATTAGGTAACTATCCACCGTTTGCCAAGGATTCGCCTAATTACACCATAGGTGACTCCGAAAATGAGGACTAGGTGTTGACTTGTGTCGTGCCGCAATGTTAACTAAGGCGTTGTTTAGGAGGCAACCCAAAACCCCTTTTATTATTTTAGGTTTGTTTTAAAAATAATGGTGTGTTGGTTGTGCAGTCTGAAGAGGGGCCACTGTCAGGAAAGAAAGAGTTTAGTGAGCAAAAAGTTCATTTTGGTGGTTCGCCGAAGATGTCAACGACCCCGATCCAGTACACCGTTAAGCTCAAGGAAAATTTAAGCTAGAACCTGTAAAGCTTGTCAAGCCCAAGATTTTTTTGGAGAATCACCAACCTATCTTGCGATCCTAATTTTTACCACCGTTTGAATTCCTAACATCGACTGGGAGTTCTTTAAAACTCGGTGACATTCCATACTCGCATCGTTGAATGATTCGGCGATCATGACTAATGTCACCGAATGGGTGAAACCTGGACGGTCTTTAAAATCAAATATTTAAATTGCTTAAACTCCTTAAAGATCCCTCACTGTTCATTATTCACAGTTACACCTACACCTCTACTTTTATATCTCTGCGTCTATATTGTATGTTGGTTATTGAGTTGTGCTCGGAGTTAGATTGCATTGCCGCCTAGCATCTCAATTGCATCTTAATCGGCACCAAAGGTTGGTTTTCAAGCCCTAAGCTTCTTGTATTGAAAGTTGTACTCAAATGAAATGGAATTACTCTGATGATGTGTGCTGGGCCTTTTTGGTAGGATTAGAATATTTGTTTGTCAGTTAGGTTTGCAAATTTTTGCCCGTACTAACTTAAATAGTTAAATCCTGAAGATTGCGCTTTAAATTGGATAAAAAATTGTGGGTTGTGCATGATTGTTACTGGATCTAAGCCTAATTTTATTTGTGCATGACTTAATTTTGTTTTCGGGGGTTGCGGAGTTGAATTCGAGAAGTTGGATCAAAAGCAGGCATGATGGGTCATTTGGCCAGCTGGGTCGAGCTCGCCAAACCACTCGGCGGTTCACCTAAATTCCTATCTTGCCTTTAGTTTAATACTAAATGTGATGTTGAATTCTGTAACTTTTGGCGAGAAGCATGATGTCGTCGAACGCATTCGGCGTATCGCTGAAAGACTTCTGTTTCACCCTTTGTCTGCACCCTTGTATTCTCTATGCACTGCACTCAGTGAACCGCCTAAGTAGTTGTGCGCTTCGCCAACTTGTTCGGTGAAGTGATTCAGCAATTGAACTGCCTTGCTTTTGTCTGAATACTTTCTAACTTTTTCTCGAAGCTTTGCAAAAATGGCAAGACCAAAAGTAGTTGGAAGAGATATACCACCACGACAAACAAGAGAGAAAAATTTCAGGAAAAATACAAAGGCAACAAATCCTCCCAAAATGGATAATGAGGGAAAGAAGCCCAGTGCCAGCAAGAGAACAAATCCCCGAGACCCCACTATTCCCTCGTGGAGACGTGGATTCTTCACACCTATCCACTTCTTTTTGGTGGCTCATGACTTGGACAATCTTAGTGAGTCACCTGCCGCTGAAATTTCTGAAGAATCTCTGGGGGCCATTATTAAATTCCAGGCTGACACACCAGGCACTGATTCCCAGACAAATGGAGTGACTATGGAGACAAGATTTTTCTCAACCTCCCTCTCTGTCTTTCTTTATTCTAAATTCTGGATATTCTGTTAAATGCATTTGAGGACAAATGTTTTTTTTATTGTGGTAGGGTGAAGACCACCTTTGTGTGCCACTCGTGAATCGTGTTTTGTTTGAGTATTTGGGTTGTGAGCTATAATGTTGTTTTAATACTATTTTTGTGGATGTTTGAGCTTGTGGCTCCTTTTGTTTTAAATTTCAGAATGATGTTTACCCTTCCAAAAAAATTTGCCACCTCTCGTGTGTTGAATTTGGCTGTTCTTTTGAAAAATTTAAGTCTTAGTTCCGATCAATACCGATTACTTGAATAGTGCTCATGATTGAACGAACATGAATGTGCGGCTATGATAAGGCAAAATGAAGTTGCATAGACAATATGTGAACTCTTTACATCTCGTTGTGATTTGCCATGTATCAAATTGATTCTCTTGTGATGACTATTGCACACTAGTAAAAATGTGGAGTCTTGTTGTACTTTAGTGTCAATGCCTTATGCGATGAGCTTACTGTGAACCATGCATGAATACACCTGGAATTGGCCCCGTTGGTCCGATCGACTAAGTAAGGCTATCTCTTGATATGATCTTAGGCAACTTCGAAGAGTGTGAGCCAATTTGACAGATACCTCTTTGTGGCCTACCTTGTGAGCATGTGTAAACCTCTTTTGAATACCCCTTGAGCCTTCCTCTTCTTTGGAAGAAACTTGATGAAAACTAGACCTTTCTTTATCCATTACCCATAACCCTGATGAAGTTGTGGTTAGTTTGAATAGCTAACATAGGCCAAAAGCCTAAGTTAGGGGTGTGGTGAAAAGTGAAGGCAAATAAAGAAGTGCAAGAAAGTCCCTATTACCCATGGTTTTGAGAAAAATGAAACTCCTCCATACAAAAAGAGAGAGAGAGAGAGAAAAGAGAAAGAAAAAGAAAAAGAAAAAGAATGAAAAAGAAAGTTGTGGAATAAAGTACAAAATAAATGGGGTTCCCAAACAATCCCTGGAAATGGAATAATAGGATGACTTATGAGCACTAAAGTGAATGATGAAGGCAAATGAAAGAAAGTGTTGTGAGCACCACATTTCATGAGTATGAAAGTCACTGAGCTAAATGACTATACCCTTGCACTCACCCCCATTACAAGCCTTGAAAAGACCTTTTTGATCTTGAGTAAGCCGAAACAAATGCTGATTGGAAAATACGGGCAAATATATGGGTGAAAGCATGCATTGTGTTCTTTCTTGTGAGAGTGAGCGTTGCATTTGATTTCGGAACTTTGAAGGATTCAACCTTTGTCGGTGAGTACAGAATCATCCTTTCTGTGAGGGCATTCAAATACTTTTGTTGAGCTCGAACTTGCATTTGAAGCAAGTAATGCGAGCTTGAGAATCTTTGAGAATGGTGTGTCACAACTTGAATCTTTGGGTACATAAATTGATCTTTGCATGAGTAAATTGAGTCTTGATGTGTGCATTCATGATTGAGTCTTGTGTAGCACTGTTCGAGACATCCTTGTTGAATGGCTGAACATGATTTTGTTTGAGGACAAGCCAAAGTTTAAGTTGGGGGTGTTGATGAGTCCACAATTTGGACTCTTAGGGATATATTTTGATAGAATTAGAGTCCTCAAATGCATATTTTGTCTAAATATCTGATGAAAACCCTTAAGTTTCAGGTATTTGGAGTTTGAGGGAAAGCATGGACACTACTTCGCAAAAAGGAACAAAAGCAACTGAAAGAACGAAGAAATGAAGATATGAGAATCGCCAAACCCATTCGGTGAGTCGCCAAAAGGTCTTATACTCACCTTTTGTTCAAGTGTGCTGAGCCCTGAAGGAAAGGATCAAATCGGCAGTGGAAAGAAGAAGTCGGCGTGTCGCCGAGCAGTTCCACAAAGTAGTACTATGTCACGTAATGATCCAAAACACGACGATGGTGAAGGCTAACGCAAGATAGCAATTAACTAGAAAGATGGGCGTAGCGCCGAGTTGATCGCGGATTCCGACTTACTTCGCCGAGTGATCCTTTCCAGCACAGATTTTTGAAAACTATAAATACTCGTTGAGAATTATTATTCTAGTATCAAATTTTTAGCTTTGAACAGTAATATTTTAGACTTAGCTTCTATTTTTGAGTTCTAAGTTTGGAGAGGGTTTTGAAGAACTTGAAAGTTCTAAGGGTTTCAACTCCACGATTTTGGACTTGGGTCTTGTGGATTCTTCACTCTTGACTTGTTTTGAGACTTAAATATTCATATCCATTTGAATGCAAACTCATATTTGTATAAATTTCTATTTCTTATACATGTCTAGCTAAAAACCCAATTATTGGGGTGTGATTTTGTGAATATGGGTTAAGTTAATTGTTGGGTCTTGCTTGCTGATATTTTAATCGTTGTTGAAATGTGATTATTTAGTAGTTCTGTTGGAACTTAATTAAATTGTAGTTGCAAATATGATTTCACCTTCGTGTTTTCGACCTGCTCGATAGAGAGGTCGTAAAACTAAGACTTCTAAATTGATGGCCGGTGGGATTGGGTCCACATGAATTTCACCTCGAGAGAGTGAACTCTAGTCCTTCTCCCACACACTCATCTCGAGAGAGTGAGTGGGCTAAGGCGAAGGCTGTTCTTCATGCGGTAACTCAAAACCTTGACGTAATCTAGTGGGTGAAACTAGAACCTCACATGTGAGTTGAAGTTGTAAACTTGATAAATAATGTAATTTGGATTTTCAAGTGTAGTTTGAGGAGATTTAAGGTCAAACGTCAAGAAATGACAATAACGTCTGTAAACTAGTCATTTGAACTGGTGAGTTCTAAGGGTCTTGTCGTTGATGTTTGGAGTGTCGTATGATGGTGAAAACTTGTAGAAGTGACTCCTATACTTAGAACATCATTTTTAGGGGTTAAACTTTCGGGTATGACTCCACCAATACCACTCGAGGGGTCCTTGAGGAGGACCCCAAAACAGTCCCCCAAGGCTACTTAGAAAGCTTGGTTTAGTCAGTAAGTGGTGACCTACGGATGCCTTCCACACCCCGTAGACCAGACCACGCTCCGTGTATGAGGGTAGTAGGTTAATACTTATTTTTTCTTGGAGCCTGCAACATTTAGACCCACATTCCCAAACAACGGAAGCCAACCAGGGCCAGTAGATTGATCTACGATTCGTGGAAGGCTAGCCATAGGTTGGACTATTTTTGACAGCTTTTTAGTTAAGTTGAGGTTTAGTGTTTTCATTAGGTAATTAAGTGGGGTTTAAATTCATTGGGTTAGGTGGTTAATTAATGACTTATATAAAATTATAGGACCCTAAATTAATTCATTAATTCTCTTCAACTATAGACCCCCCAATCAAAACCCAATTCCCTTTCTCTCCCAAAGTCTTCTCTCCAAGAACACCAATGAAGAAACCAACCAAGGGGCTTGAATATGCAGGGTTTATCTTAGGATTTTAGTGATTTTATTCATCCAAGATATAATACTTTTCATCCATGGGTAGCTATCACCCATGGAGCCCTCTCAAAAGCTTTTAATTCAATTCTCGAAATCATCAAAAGCTAGGGTTTCGACTCAACCCTAGGGATTTCTTTCGAAGTTGTTCTTAAAGATTGAACTATGTTTATTATCGGTAATACTACTGATTTTAGATGGTTTTAAATTTAACTCTAAAGAATGCATGAGTTTTCCCCCAACCCTAGCTATGGCTTTTCTCTACACAATGAATGTTGTTAGAAGTTGATTCAATTGATTGAATCAGAGTTGTTTATGATTTAATAACATTATCTAAGTATAATTTTACATGTATTATTGATTACCTTATGAATCTAAGATGAAATTGACTTGGCCTAGGGTTATATAATGAAAGAGGCAAATTGAGAGGTTAGATGTGATCTTCTAGGGTTGATAAATTTCTTAATGAATGGCCTTAGTTTAGATCACCTAAACATGAATGGAATACGATAGAATCTTTTAGATATGAATTACCTTGAAAATGATCATATTGGTTATGTTGTTGGATTATGATGATCTTCAATCTATTGTGGCAAATCTAAGATGTTAGACTTGATCTCGACTCTTGGCCTTGAAGAGAAATCTATGAAGGTATATTATGTGAAGTTATTATATATAAATGGATTGATCCACTTATGGTGGGGGTGTTTACTTATCATGTATTCTAATTATTAATTGTTGATCCACTTATAGTGGAGGTGCTTACTTGCCATTTGTATTGTACTATTGAGATAAGGTCCCTCTCCCCTACAACCCTAGATATGACTAAGTATGATACGATATGAATACGAATGTCATGTTATGATCATGATGGTGTTGCTCTGATAAATGTATCCATGTCTATTGTAAAGAATATTAGATATGTTGATTACATGGTCTAATATCCTTAATGCAATATATGTGAATCGTGCATGAGTTGGGATATTATGTATATGTTGTGACCCCCTTGAGAAAGGAAGTGTCTATAATGATAATGTTGTTGTTGTTGTGCCGTTGTGAGGACAATCATGCACACACACTCCATGCATAAACATGAATATAATGTATCAATGGTGTTAATTTAAAGTATAGTTCACATATGCACCTTTACTCATTATTATGCATGAAATGTATATGACCATGATGATCCTATTGTGTTGATTGAAAGTCCATTCTCATGAGAACACATGATCTTAGTGTGAAATTTATACTCACATACTAATAATTCTTCTAAGGTTGAAAGTTAGTTCTCACCTTTGAATGAATCTATGAGCTATTTAATAAGTTGTATTGAACGAAGGGTAAAGTATGCCATCACATATGTAGATACAATTCCATACTAATTATGTATAATTGGTAAATAATGCTTAGTATCGAGTGGATATGGATGATGAGGAAAAGGCCCCTCCGTTATTGCAATAGGTTGGGTCATCTATAGTAAACTCATGAGATGGAAGCTCCTCCGCTAATGCAATAGGTTGGGTCTCTAGTAGCATTCTCCCTATCCCATAACTATGTGCCAAACATAGGACTTAGCTAGTGCATCCACATAGAAGCTAAATATAATTAGTTCTACCTTCGGCAAGTAAGATCGCCTTCTTTCGGTGTGGGGTTATATGACACCAGATTCCATGTAGCTCACATGGTCTATGTCGGTTATGGAAACTTTTCCCTATAATAATGAAGTTAATGAATGAGACATGAACTATACTATGACTTCTTAGTGAGTTTACTTAGTAGGAGTGGGGGTATGGGACTTCACTTCCACATTGCACAAGTAGACTTAGTAGGATGTCAGGGGATGGTTCCTTTGCATTATGATGAGATTCCAATGCATGTATGTATATTGAATGGATAGTTATTATCCATGACTTTCCTTGTATTCGAGTAATCTACATAACTATTTCCTTAATTTGTGAATATTGCATATAATGAAGTCTAAAGATGTAATGCATCACTAAGGTAGCTTCAAAGGAGTAGTTAGTAGGGTTGGTATTATGGGATGTTAACCCCACATTGAACAAGTGTTTCCTAGAGGTTACTAAGGTAATGGTTTTACCATAAAATGAGTATGAATGTGATATTGGATTTGTGTTGTACATTGTAATTACATGTTAGTTACCATACATTGCACAAGTGTGTTTTAGATGTTGCTTATGTGATGATTACTTCATGATGTGATGGTCTTGGTATTTAACCGGGTATTCTTGTACAATTGGAGGCTATGTATTGTGAAGATTGGGATGTGTAATATATTGATATTGGAGACTATGCTTGTTGTTATAATGATATTTCTCAGGGTATAATGAGATGTATGTGAGTTGCCTTATTGGTTGCATTCTCCAACTATTTCAAATATGATGTTCAAAAGTGTCATAAAGCATGATTTCAAATGAAATGTCGCTTTTCATGCATGTTTTAATGATTTTGTGCATGGCTACCATACTTAGTATATTTTTGTGCTAACCCATATTTCTATGTTTTCTACAATGTAGGGGGTTGGTTCATGGAGATGGTAGTTTTGGTTCAAAGGGCTTGGAATAAGTGATCCTCCAAGCCAGTTGATGAGTCCTAAAGTTTGGGGACCAACATCTTATGTAGTAGATATCTTTGTAGTTTCTTTTATTAATTTCATTTTAGAACTATGTAAGGGTTATATCCCTATATGTCTAAGTATTCGATTGTATAGATGGGCAATGAGACAATGTTTAGACTCCTTTCTATTTTGAAAAAATGACTTCATTTGTTGAAGAGAGTTTTAATTTCCGCACTATTTCTTATGACATTATGTGTATGATTATGCTATGGGCTTGTATGAAACCCCTTTGGGGTCAACTACACCATGTTACGTCTAGGGGGTAACCCAAGGTCATGACAAAATTGGTATCAGAACATAAGGTTTTGGGATAATTTAGGTTTATATCTCATAGGCCGCATCGAGTAGAGTCTTGTTCATAAGTGTGAAGCGCGCCACACTTATGAGTGAGAGGCTATAAGATGCTTAAGATTCCATTTCTTCATTACTCTTGACTCATGCCATAGAGGCTAACTCTATAAGATTTCTCTCATATCCCTTATCTGGTTGTTCTCAAGATGTGACTATTTAAGAGGGTGAATGCTTCTATTATTGAGGGAGAAAATGATTAGAGGTGATGGCAATTATGGCTATATGACTTGGTACGACTTGCTGGTGAATATGGATGGAGTCCTAGGTTTTAGATGGAATTGCCTGATGGATATAGGTAATGTTCATAGAAAGTCGTGATGATCTTTCTAATATGTTGAAATATGTGGGGAATAATGTGCTTAAAGAACAAGGTCATTGAGTATCCTTGATGTTCATGAGTTAGGTTTTCTTGAAATCTCCCCTTATGAGGTGTAGTGAGTTGAGAAAGTTAGACCCGGTGAAGTAGACTCATATAAAACCTTGAGTGATATCCTAGTAAGGGCCTTAGAAAGGGATGCTACAAGGATTGACTTAGAAGACTCTTTGGATGAAGGTAGCAGTATGTTGGTAATTTCATGAGAGTGTAAGTGCTATGTTGTCATCCGGTAATACCTTATCTTGTATGATGCAATATGTGATTGGGAGGTTTCATGTTCTCCGGGTGAGTTAATAGGACCTTTTTTGGTTTTTTACCCAGTTTATTGATTTAAGTTAGAAAGAGGGTTTATGTAAGATTTGCCTTTTACCTTGTTCCCTAAAGTCTACCTTGTTGAGATTGTGGGACTTGACATGTTAGGTTCGGATGTGACCCTTAGTATGGATTGGTTGCATACATGCTATGTCTTTATTGATGATAGGATCCGGATGGTTAGGTTCCAATTTCTTTATGAACCTATTATTAGGGTGAAGGATGTTGAATCCAAGACCCCTTTTTCTAGAGTGGGTGCCGGTAGTGAATGAGTTTCCGAAAGTCTTTCCCGATAGCGTGCCGGTATTCCTCCCAAGAGAGAGAAATAGACTTTTAGTTGGTATTGACCTTAGTCCGGATATACAACTTTTTCCTCTATTCCTCTTTATAAAATAGTTCCAAGGGAGTCAAGGAATGGGAAGAGCAACTAAGGAGAGTTGCTAAACCATGACGTATCTCTTTATGTGGTGCTCCGATATTGGTGGTTAGAAAGAATATGGGTCTCTTGAATGTGCATTATTTATGACCTATTGATTAAGATGAAAAATAAGTACAAATGTCTACTTTTTGGATTTGGTACTTGTTGTGTCATGTGAGGATGGTATTGCTAGTTGTTGGAAACCATACACTTTTGCAAAGATGACAAATGTGAGCTTGGTCATGTCTTTGGTTTTGCTTGGAAGGAGTATTACTTGAGGATTTTAGTAAGGTCTTTCCTCCTAAGGAGGGGATGGTGTGACTACAAAGCATGACTTGTTCAAATCCCGATGTCCTCATCTCTTTCTTCCATTCCTATTCGAGCTTGAGACCAAAGGTTCCTAGGTGGGCTTATGTTATGCTTTAGGAGTCATGTGTGACTTATATATTTTCATGATTTCCTTATGATAATTATGTTCTTCAGAATTCATGTTTTATGATAAAAATGAGTTTTCTTGTCTTATGGTCCTTATGCATATGTGCATTTAGAGGGAATAACCTATGTACTTCATGAGGGTATGGTTGGAATTGCCTAAAAGTGATTTTAAGAAGAAATTGCATAGTTGGCTTAAGTTGTTATGATAAACATGATTTGAGTTGGAGAAGGAAATTCCTCCAATGAAATGAAATATGTTGAGGTGAATTAGTTCCTCTTGGGTTTATGTGTTTTGGGAGTTATGTGCATTGTATGAGTTTTTGCATGATTCTCCTTATGTTGTGCATGTCTTGTGAGATTTCATGTTTTAGAGTAAGTGACTCTTCATGACTTATATGTTCCTCATGTTGAATTGCATTGTATCCGATGAGTGCAGATTTTGACTTCATGAGATAGTTAATGAACATGCTTATGTTAGACCTTGATGAAATGACATGTTGAACTAGTATTATGTTGGAGAAGGTAGTTTCTCCTATGTTTTTATAATATGATGGGTTTTGAGCATATTTTAATAAGGAGTTGAGAAATTTCTACTTAAATGAATGTCATTTAAAGGTGGAAACTTGCATTTTAGCTCTGTGATAGTATGTTGAGCATGTTATGACTACGAGAAGGTAGTTCCTCCTTGAACATAACTAAATATGATAATGTCATGCATATGGGTTGATAGATGTACTATTTCCTTTGGATTGCATGGACCATGTTTTTGGATATGGAGTTTTCCTCCTTTTGTATGATGCCCATTATGAATGGTGTATCTTTGGGTTGTGCTCCATATTGATGTTACTTGCTTATTGGGCTGATGGCTTTGAGTCTTTGATTCCATCAAACGATTTAATTGTCATTTGGGGACGAATGTTCCCAAGGAGGGGATAAAGTAACACCCCGTAGAAACAAGAAAAACCTAAAGGAAGCTTGACGTAATCTGGTGGGTGAAACTAGAGCCTCACATGTGAGTTGAAGTTGTAAACTTGATTAAATAATGTAATTTGGATTTTCAAGTTTAGTTTGAGGAGATTTGAGGTCAAACATCAAGAACCGACTATAACGTCATGAAGCTAGTCATTTGAACTAGTGAGTTCTAAGGGTCTTGTCGTTGATGTTTGGAGTGTTGTATGAGGGTGAAATCTTGTAGAAGTGACTCCCATACTTAGAAAATCATGTTTAGGGGCTAAACGTCCAGGTACGACTCCCCTAAGACCACTCGAACAGTCCCCCAAGGCTGCCTAGAAAGCTAGGTTTGATCATTAAATGATAACCTACGGATGCCTTCCACGCCCCGTAGACCAGACCACAGTCCGTGAATGAGGGGCATAAGTCCATACTTAGTTTTTATTGGAGCCTGCAACATTTAGTGCCACAGTCCCAAACCACAGAAGCCAACCACGGCCAGTAGATTGATCTACGGTCCGTGGAAAGCAATCCGTAGGTTTGACTGTTTTTGACAGCTTTTCAGTTAAGTTGAGGTTTAGTGTTTTAATTAGTTAATTAAGTGGGGATTAAGGGAGGTCGGCTAGGTTGTTAATTAATGACCTATATAAACTTATTGGATCCCTAACGAATTCATTAATTCACTTCAACTAAAGACCCCCCAATCAAAACCCAATTCCCTTTCTATCCAAAAGTCTTCTCTCCAAGAACACCATTGAAGACCAATGAAGAAACCAACATTGGGGCTTGAAGATGGAGGATTTATCTTAGGATTTTCGTGGGTTTCTACAACTAAGGTATGGTGGTTTTCATCCATGGGTAGCTATCACCCATGCAGCCCTCTCAAAAGCCTATAATTTATTTCTAGAAATCATCAAAAGCTAGGGTTTCAACACAACCCCATGTATTCCTTTTTAAGTTGTTCTTAAAGATTGAACTATTTTTATTATTGTTAATACTACTGATTTTATATGGTTTTAACTTCAAATCTAAAGAATCCATGAGTTTTCCCCCAACCCTAGCTATGGATTTTCTCTACACAATGAATGTTGTTACAAATTGATTCAATTAATTGAATTAGAGTTTTTTATAATGTAATTACATGATCTAAGTATATTTTTACATGTGTTATTTATTACCTTATGTATCTATGATGAAATTCACTTGGTCTAGGGTTATACCATGAAAGAGGTAAATTGAGGGGTTCGATGTGATCTTCTAGGGTTGATGAATTACTTGATGAATGGCCTTAGTTTAGATCACCTAGATATAAATGGAATATGGTAGAATCTTGTAGATATGAATTACCTTGAAAATGATCATATTGGTTATGTTGTTGGATTATGATATTCTTCTATCTATTTTGCCAAATCTAAGATGTTATATTTGATCTCGACTCTTGGCCTTGAAGGGAAATCCATGAAGGTATGTTATGTGAAGTTATTATATATAAATGGATTGATCCACTTATGGTGGGGGTGTTTACTTGTCAAGTATTCTAATTATTAATTGTTGATCCACTTATGGTAGAGGTGCTTACTTGCCATATGTATTGTACTGTTGAGATAAGGTCCCGCTCCCCTACAACCCTAGATATGACTAAGTATGATATGATATGAATATGAATGTTATGTTATGATCATGATGGTGTTGGTATGATGAATGTATCCATGTCTATTGTAATGAATGTTAGATTTATTGATTTACATGGTCTAAGATCCTTAAATGCAATATATGTGAATCGTGCGTGAGTTGGGATAATATGTACATGTTGTGACCCCCTTGAGAAAGGAAGTGTCTATGATGATAATGTTGTTGTTGTTGTGCCGTTGGGAGGACAATCATGCACGCACACACACTCCATGCATAAACATGAATATGATGTATCAATGGTGTTAATTTAAAGTATTCTTCTCATATGCACCTTTACTCATTATTATGCATGAAATGTACATGACCATGATGATCCTATTGTGTTGATTGAAAGTCCATTCTCATGAGAACACATGATCTTAGTGTGAAAGTTATACTCATATACTAATAATGACTCTAAGGTTGAAAGTTAGTTCTCACCTTTAAATGACTCTATGAGCTATTTAGTGAGTTGTATTGAACGAAGGGGAAAGTATGCCTTCACACATGTGGATAAAATTCCATACTAATTATGTATAATTAGGAAATAATACTTAGTACAGAGTGGATATGGACTATGAAGAAAAGTCCCCACCGCTGATGCAATAGGTTGGGTCATCTATAGTAAACTCATGAGATGGAAGCTCCTCCGCTAATGCAATAGGTTGGGTTTCAAGTAGCAATCTCCCTATCTCATAATTATGTGCCGAACATAGGTATTAGCTAGTGGATCCACTTATAAGCTAAATATAACTAGTTCTACCTTCGGCAAGAAAACGCCTTCTTTCGGTGTGGGATTTTATGACACCAGATTCCGCGTAGCTCACATGGTTTATGTTAGTTATGGCACCTTTTCCCTGTAATAATGAAGTTAAGGAATGATACATGAACTATACTATGACTTCTTGGTGAGTTTACTTAGTAGGAGTGGGGGTATGGGACTTCACTACCTCATTGCACAAGTAGACTTAGTAGGATGTCATGGGATGGTTCCTTTGCATTATGATGAGATTCCAATGCATCTATGTATATTGAATGGATAGTTGTTATGCATGACTTTCCTTGTATTCGAGTAATGTACATGACTATTTCCTTAATTTGTGAATATTTCATATAATGAAGTCTAAAGATGTAATGCATCACTAAGGTAGCTTCAAATGAGTACTTAGTAGGGTTGGTATTATGGGATGCTAACCCCATTGCATAAGTGTTTCCTAGAGGTTACTAAGGTAATGTCTTTACCATGAAATGAGTATGAATGTTATATTGGATTTGTGTTGTACATTGTAAGTACATGTTAGTTACCATACATTGCATGAGTGTGTTTTAGAGGTTGCTTATGTGATGATTACTTCATGATGTGATTGTCTTGGTATTTAACCGTGTATTCTTGTATAACTGGAGGCTATGTATTGTGAAGATTGGGATGTGTATTATATTGATATTGGAGACTATGCTTGTTGTTATAATGATATTTCTCACGTCATAATGAGATATATGTGAGTTGCCTTATTGGTTTCATTCTCCAACTATTTCAAAGATGATGTTTAAAAATGGCATAAAGCATGATTTCAAATGAAATGTCCCTTTTCATGCATGTTTTAATGGTTTTGTGCATGAATACCATACTTAGTTCACATTTGTGCGAACCCATATTTCTATGTTTTCTACAATGTAGGGTATTGTTTCATGGAGATGGTAGTTTTGGTTCAAAGGGATTGGAATAGGTAATCGGCCATGCCAGTTGATGAGTCCTCAAGTTCGGGGACCAACATCTTACATAGTAGATATCTTAGTAGTTTCTTTTACTAATTTCATTTTAGAACTATATAAGGGTTGTATTTCTATATGTCTAAGTATTCGATTGTATAGATGGCCAATGAGACAATGTTTAGACTCCTTTCTATTTTGAAAAAAATTGACTTCGGTTGTTGAAGAAAAAGTTTTAATTTTTGCATTATTTCTTATGACATTAATTGTATGATTATGCTAAGGTCTTGTATGCGACCCCTTCGGGGTCAACTACACCATGTTACGTCTAGGGGGTAACCCCAGGTCGTGACAGAGAATTTACCCCCACTTTTGTCTAGCCTAGTCACAAATATTCAACGAATTTACTATCAAATGCATGTACCCAATGATCTAGTTACCCCGTATTCTTATGACATCCCAAGAATCTCATCTCCTTGATTAGTACTCGTAGCATTTTTGGTGATTTTTGGTTACTTGTTACAAACCCCCTTTTAATTGACACTTTTGTGTCACCCATTAGATTTAGTATATTTGTATTCGACAATGTTTTTAGCTATGACTAGTTAGAACTTAATTTTATTTTTCGATTAATTCTCAAGCCCACTCCTTTAGGACTCGACCCCAACCCTTGGTTTGATTACTTTACTGTTGTACAATCGTAGACACTTGCATTGGAAGTTGTGTCTTGATTACGCAAACCTCAGTGATCATTCTAGTGGCTAGTGCATGGTCCTTGCTATCTTCCGAGCTTGTTAGTGAGTCCTCTTGGTTCGATGGCTGCTTTTTCTCATGATGTAGTTTCCTTTATTATATTTCCCTTTTCGGACAAGTTGTATGGGCTAGGCCCTATTTCATTTAAGTATTGTAATAAAGGGCTAAATTGAGAGAAGTCTAGACTTCTGCTTTTGTTTATGAATATTTTAAGACTTGAAATGTGTTTTAATTTTATTGTTCTATTCTTATGTTATGAAAACTATGTGGCTAGTATGGAGTCCTTCTGGGTTCTATACGCCATATTACATCTTGGGGTACCCCTAGGTCGTAACAACATTCTTATCAGAGCATAAGGTTTGAATGGTCCTAGGATGATTTCTCATAAACCATGTCTAGTGGAGTCGTTTCCATAAGTGGGAAGCGTGCCACACTTATGAATGAGAGGCTACAAGATGTTTAGGAATTTCCACTTTTTTCATTACTCGGAAAGTCTTGCCTTAGATTTTAACTCTAGAAATATCTCTTTGCTAACCCTTCTCTTGTGTGTTTAGTAAATGAATACACAAAGGGCTAATGCTAGAGAAATGGAAGATGACAATGTGAATCAAGGAGCTCCTCCCTAAGCTCCGATAGATCCTTTGGTTGAGAATGTGATCCATGTAAAGTTTAGGTTGACTGTCCAAATGATTTCTCAAGGTGTGACGGCTAAAGCCAATAGAGAGGTTGTAGCTTCGGTGAATCCTAATTTAAATTTTCTTGCTTTAAGGGTGAGGGATTTTGCACAAATAAACCCTCCAGAATTTCATGGCTCCAAAGTGAAAGAGGATCCTCAAAGGTTTATCAATGAGGTTTATAAAGTAATTGTTATTATGTGGGTGTCTCCGGAAGAGAAGGCAGAGTTAGCTGCCTACCAACTAAAATATGTGGCTCAAGTGTAGTATGATCAGTGGAAGGGAGTGAGACCCGTAGGAGCGGGCCCGGTAGAATGGGAATTTTTGAAATCAGTATTTCTTGATACTTTCTTCCCCCTAGAGTTGAGGGAGGCAAAGGTACAACACTTCATCAACCTACATCTAGGAAATATGAGTGTTAAGGTGTATGCTCTAACATTCGCCCAACTCTCCAAATATGCTCCAACTATGGTGGTAGACTCAACGGCTAAGATGAGTAGGTTTATGTCGGGTGTGTCCGACTTGGTTGAGAAAGAGTGTCGTACGACAATGCTCCTCCATGACATGGATATCTCAAGTCTCATGGTGTACTCCCAACAAATTGAGGAATCAAAACTCAAGGAAAAGAATTGGTACGTGAAGAGAGCTAGGACCAGTGATGGGAACTTCTCCAACGCTAGATCCGATAGACAAGGTCAACCAAGGTGTAGACAAAGGTTTTCCAACCAATGTTCATCTAGTGCTTCCCCAAAGGTCAACAAGGATAGGGTGTCTAACCTTAAACCTCAAGGAGGTAATAGTAGTGACTCTTATGTGACTAGGCCTATTTGTGCAAAATATGGAAAGAAACATGATGGTAAGTGACTAGTTGGCATGGATGGATGCTTTAATTGTGGAAAGAGTGGTCACAAGATCAGAGATTGTATGATGCTCAAGCTTCAAGGAAGAGAGGGCAAACAAGCTCTTTCTAGTGGTTCAAACTACAATGCCCCAAAGCAAAATCACGTTTATGCCCTCCAAACCCGAGGTGACCAAGAGAGCTCCCCGGATGTAGTGGCTGGCATGTTAAAAGTATTTCTTATTGATGTGTATGCCTTGCTGGATTCTGGTGCTACTTTACCTTTTGTGATGCCCTATGTGGAAAGGAGGTTTGATGTTCCTCCGGAAGTGTTATTAGAACCCTTTTTCGTCTATACTCATGTTGGTGATTTTGTGGTGGCTAAGAGAGTTTATATAAGATGTCTTGTTTTCCTATCCTATAGAGTTACTCTTGTTGAATTGGTAGAGCTTGACATGTTAGACTTTGATGTGATTCTTGGTATGAATTGTTTTCATGCATGTTATGCCTCTATTGATTGTAGAACTCGGGTGTTTAGATTCCAATTTCCGAATGAGCCTATCTTAGATTGGAAGGGGGGAAATTCTATGCCTAGAGGTCAATTTATGTCCTACCTTAAAGCTAGAAAGATGATCTCGAAAGGTTTCTTCTACCATGTTGTTAGGGTGAGGGATGTAAATTCTGAAACCCCTTCTCTTTAGTTGGTTTCCGTGGTTAATGAGTTCCCAGAAGTTTTCCCAGATGATTTGCCCAGTATTCCTCCTGAGCAGGAAATAGATTGTGGTATTGACCTTCTTCCGGATACTCAACCTATCTCTAATCCTCCTTATAGAATGGCGTCGGTGGATTTAATAGAGTAGAAAGGGAAACTAAATGATTTATTGGATAAGGGTTTCACCCAACCGAGTATCTCTCCATGGGTTGCTCTCGTGTTGTTTGTTAGAAAGAAATATGGGTCTCTTAGAATGCACATTGATTATCTCAATTGAATAAAGTGACCATCAAGAACAAGTATCCTCTTCTAAGAATTGATTATTTATTTGACCAACTTCAATGGGCTAGTTATTTCTCCAAAATTGATCTTTGTTCATGCTATCACCAATGGAGGGTGAGAAGGGATGATATTCCAAAGACGACTTTTAGAACCCGCTATGTTCATTATGAGTTTTTGGTTATGTTGTTTGGGTTGACTAATGCTCCAGCGGCATTTATGGATTTGATGAATAGATTGTTTAGGCAATACCTAGACATGTTTGTGATTTTGTTTATCGATGATATTTTTATCTATTCAAGGGTGAGAATGAACATGTGGACCTTTTGAGAATTGTGTCGTAAGTTCTTAAGGACCAACAACTTTTTGCAAAGTTTAGCAAGTGTGAATTTTGGTTAAGGTCCGAACTTTCCTTGGTCATATTGTCAGAAGCAAGGGTATTGAGGTAGATCCTAACAAGATGGATGCAGTCAAGAGTTGACCTAGATCTCTAACCCATTCTGAAATTAGAAGGTTTTTGGGGTTGGCTGGCTACTATAGAAGGTTTGTTGAGGGATTTTCTTCCATTGCTTCTCCTTTGGCGGCTTTGACTCAAAACAAGGCTATGTTTTTGTGGTCGGAAGTTCGTGAGAAAAGTTTTCATTAATTGAAAGATAGACTTACTTTCGTTCTGGTATTGACCTTACCAGAAGGTACTGATGGTTTTGCGGTGTATTGTGATGCCTATAGAGTCGGGTTGGGATGTGTGCTCATGCAAAATATTAAGGTGATTTACTATGCTTCAAGGCAACTTAAAGTCCATGAGAATAATTATCCTACCTATGACCTTGAGTTAGCGGCGGTTATGTTTGACTTTAAAATATAGAGGCATTATTTGTATGGGGTCCATATGGATGTTTTTACCAATCACAAGAGTCTACGATATGTGTTTAGCCAAAAGGGTTTGAATCTTTGTCAAAGAAGGTGGCTAGAAATCTTGAAGGATTATGATATGAGTATCATTTATCACCTCGGTAAAGCTAATGTGGTAGAGGATTCTCTTAGTAGATTGTCCATTGATAGTGTGGCTCATGTAGAGGATGAAAAGAAAGAGTTGGTTCGTCATGTGCATAGGTTTGCCCCACTAGGTGTCCAACTAATGGATTTCACCAACGGTGGTGTCATGGTCCATAATGGTTCCGAATCATCCTTTGTGATGGATGTGAAGCCTAAGCAAGGTCTTGATCCTATATTAGTTGAAATGAAAGAGGTGGTACTTAAGAAGTCTGTTAAAGCTTTCTCCCAAAAGGGAGATGGAGTGCTTAGGCGTCAAGATCGATTATGTATTTCGAATGTTAATGGTTTGAGGAACAAATTTTACAGGAGGCCCATAGTCCTTGGTATTCTATTCACCCAAGAGCCACCAAGATGTACTGTGATCTACGGGAAGTCTATTGGTGGAATGGGATGAAGAAATATATTGCGGGATTTGTTGCCAAATATCCTAATTGTCAACAAGTTTAGGTTAAGCAACAAAGGCCAGGAAGCTTGTCCTAAGATATAAGTATTCCCATTTGGAAGTGGGAAGATGTAAACATGGACTTTATTGTCGCTTTGCCTCAGACCAGGAGACAACATGATTCTATTTGGGTCATTGTAGATCGGATGAAAAAATCCCTCACTTCATTCCCGTCAAGGTTTCTTTTTCGGTGGAAGATTATGCTAAGTTGTATATTAGGGAAAAATTTAAATTGCATGGAGTTCCTCTATCTATTATTTTCGATTGGGGTACTCAATTCACTTCTCTCTTTAGGAAGTCATTCCAAAAAGTTCTTGGTACTAAGGTTAAGCTTAGCACAAATTTGCATCCCCAAACTGATGGGCAAGTGGAGTGTACCATCCAAACATTAGAAGATATGTTAAGGGCATGTGTAATACACTTCAAGGGTAATTGGGATGACCACTTTCCATTAATAGAGTTTGCCTACAATAATAGTTATCACTAAAGTATTTGTATGGATCCCTTTCAAGTGTTTGTATGGTAGGAGATGTAGGTCTCCGGTTGGAAGGTTTGAGGTGGGTAAAATTGCTCTAATTGGTCCTGAATTGCTTTATGTGGCCATTATGAAGGTCCGACTCATTAGAAAGAGGTTGATGATGGCTCAAAGTAGACAGAAGTCTTATGCCGATGTGAGAAGAAGGGATCTACAATTTGAGGTTAACTATTGGGTCTATTTTAAAATCTCACCCATGAAGGGTATGATGAAATATGGCAAGAAAGGGAAACTTAGTCCTCAGTATGTAGGCCCATAACAAATTTTGAAACGTATTGAGAAGGTTGCCAATGAGTTGAATTTTCCAAATGAGTTGGCTCCGGTTCATCCAGTATTCCATGTTTCTATGCTTAAGAAGTGTCTTGGAGATCCGGCATCCATTATTCCCTTAGAATGGTTGGGAGTTGACGAAAGTCTTTCATATGAAGAGGTTCAGTAATGATCCTAGACCGGCAAGTCAAGAGATTGAGAAACAAGGAAATATCTTCCATGAAGGTTTTATGGATGAATCACCTAGTTGAGGGCGCTACTTGGGAGGCCGAGGCCGATATAAAGTCCTGGTATCCTGATCTTTTTCCTTCTACTCCTATTCAAGCTTGAGGTAATTAGTTCCTCTGGAGTTTTCTTGTTTTGGGAGTCATGTGTGTTATATGTGTTTTTCCATTATTTCCTTATGTTATGCATGTTCTTGAGAAATTTATTTTTTGTAAGAAAGTGAGTTTTTCTGATTAATTTTCCTCATGTTGTTGTGCATTGAGTAAGAGTTGCATGTATGCTTCATGAGATGAATTGTTGAACATGCTTTGTTGTGATTTTTGGAAGTTTATTGCATAAATGTTTCCTCCTTTGAATTGTGCATTATTTTGATGTTGCATTGATTAGCGTTTCAAAAGACACTTCATCCAATTCTAAGGGTCAGCGGTCGTTAATCAGTATATAACCCAACTAAATGAGTTGGAGTCTAATCCCACTGGGAGAGGTACGGGTTTGAGAGTCAATTGGGAAGTATGAACATGTTCAAATCAGTCATAGGAATAAAAGTTATCGAATAAAAACATCATTCAAATTAGGGGGTGACATGAATGTCAAATGGGAGGTTATTGTTTTGATTATCAACAACAAAAATGGAAATCAATACGAAATATCAATAATGAGATGGGTTCTTGGAATGTGATTCGATTATAGGCTAATATAGACAAATGGGTAGTTGCAACTATTAGTACATAGCTATATATTAGTAAGTAAGCTAGTCTATAGAGGAGGTAAACTTTCTCTCGAACAATTTACCCAAATCAAGTTGATTTCTCTAGAACATCAACAAGCAAGAAATATAAGAACAGCCCACACCTTAGTCCATTCACTCTCTCGAGTTGAATGTGTGGGATTGGGGTTAGGATTCACTCTCTTGAGCTAAACCTAGGTCAACCCAATACCCACAGACCATCAATCCATAAGTTTAGTTTTAAAACTTCTCTCTCGAGCATTCCAAAAACACAAGCATACAACTGCATTTCCAACTACAATTCTTAAAATAAACAACAATTAAAGATAGAACTCATTTCTAAACATTTAAACTAACAATTAGCAATACCCATAAGCTAAATCAGCCAATAATCACATAATCATACCCCAAGAATTGGGGTTTTATCTATACATCATAAAAAGGTAAAAACCATTACAAAATTGATTATCCATCAACTGGGTAAGAGTAGATTCGTCCTTACAATGCTCCAATTCGAAGAAACTCAAAGACCCACTTCCAATTTCTCGAGAGCGAAAAACATCAATTCTTCAAAACTATAGAAAACCTATCTCAGGTCTAAAAATATCAACTATGATACGAAATTATGAAAATTCCATCCTAAACAAAATGTTCAAAAATATATTTATAGTTTCCAAAAATGTACTGCAAAGAATCACTCGGCAAAGTAAGTCGGGCACCCTTTTGTCACATCCATCGCCCTTCAGCCTTCACATTCAGCATCCTCAAAGTCTATAACTTTGGGCGATCTAACACTCTATCACGGAACCACTCGACGATCTGTCGACTGCTCCTTTCTCTCGTTAACTTGGTTCTTTCCTGCAGGGCTAGGCACACTGGAACTTTAGGCGGTAAAGTGGATATTCAGCGACTCGCCAAGTTGACTTGGCGATCACCAGTCTTGTATTTCTTCATTATTTCAGCTCGCTTTGTTCCTTTTCGCAAATGAGTGTCCTTGCTTTGTTCCTCAATTCATATACCTGGAAATCAAGGATTTTACATCAGTTTTTGACACAAAATAAACATTTGAGGACACTAAATCTATATAAATAGAGCCTTAAATGAGTCCAAATCTCGGACTCACCAACACCACAACTTAAACTTTTACTTGTCCTCAAGTAAAACTCAAGTTCAGAAGTTCAAAAAGGATGTCTCAAAAAATGCAACACAAGAATGAATCATGAATGCACACAAAAAAACTCAACTTACTCATGCAAGGATCAATTGTGCACTCAAAGATTCAAGTTGTGACTCACCATCATCAAAGATTCTCAAGTTCGCAATACTTTCTTCAAATGCAAGTTCAAGCTCAACAAAGGTACTCAAATTCCCTCATAACAAGAATGATTCCATATTCAAACAATACTTTTTAAACAAATTATAGTTCCTGAATCACCTACGACTCTCACACTCATAAACATGAACACATGCATGACAACACCCATAGGTTTGCCCTTATTTTCAAGTCAACATTCACTTCAGCTCACTCAAGATCAAAAAGGTTTTTTCAAGTCTTTTAACGGGGCTAAGTGTAAAAGTATGGTCATTTAGGCTCAGTGGCTTCTATCCTCATAAAATGTGGTATGAACATTACTTTCTTTCCTTTCCTTTAACATTTTCACTTGTGCTCAAAATTCACCCCATTGTTCACTTCCAATGGAATACCGGACACCTCATTTCTTTTACAAGTTTCACAACTTTCTCTTTATTTTGTGTGGAGGGGTTCCATCTTTTTCAAAACCATGGATCAAGGGGGACTCTTCACACTTCTTGATTTACCTTCTGTTTTCACCACACCCCAAACTTAGGCTTTTGGCCTAAGTTGGATATTCAAACAAACCAAACTTCATGAGGATTATAGGTGAATGGATAAAGAGAGGTTACATTTGCATCAAGTTTCTTCCAAGAAAAGGGTAAAGTTCAAAAGGGTTTCAAGAAAAGTTCACACACTCACAAGGTTGGCCACAAAAGAGGTATATTGTCAAATTATTTCACTTTACAAAATTGTTGCCTAAAATCATTTCAAGTGCTTACATCACTTAGTCAGCTGGACCAACGGGGTAAATTCTAGGTGTTATCACACAACGTTAGCAGTAAGCTCATCACACAAGGCATTGACACCAATATCAAACAAGACTCCACACTTTCGCTAGTGTGTAATGTTCATCACAAGAGACTCCTTCGATAACCGGCTTGTCACAACGAGATCCAAAGAGTTCAAATATTGTCTATGCAACTTTATTTGGCCTCATCGTAGCCACTCATTTATTTTTGTTCGATTAACAGTACCTATTCAAGTCATTTGTTAGATCATAAAGGATACTCAAATTTGGACAAGAACATCCACAATCATACACAAGAGGTGGAAATTTTTTTCCAGAAAGGGTAAAAAATAATTTACATTTAAAATAAGGAGCCATAAGCTCAATGATCCACAAAACAATATCAAAACACCATTTCAAAATAAAACCCCAATAATATATACAAAGAAAAGTTGCAAGATGTATGTATGGAAATACCTCACCCCATTACAAATAAAAAAGTAGTTGTCATCAAATGCAACAAAAAAATCATAACAACAAGTCAATAAAAATGACACAGAGAGAGGTAAAGAAGGTTCCTGTCCACACAGTCGCTCCATCTGTTGGGGCATCGGTTCTCGGTGTAGCAATATTATCCTTGGCATCAGTCCCTAGGGTAGCAGCAACACTAGATCCAACCGTGGTGGTGTCTGCCAATGAAAGCTGCACAACTGAATCTATCATAGCCTCCTCAACCTTTGTATGGCCCTCATATGTAGCCTCCTCATTGACACCAAGCTGCTCCTGATCAGTTTCAGCCTTAGAATCCATAACAGCAACCTCCTAAACTCGAACCTCATCTCCAGTGGCAGCCGGAGGCACATCCATATCAGTTGGCATGTCTGGGATCTCCACAGTCCCAAAAATCATGGACATATATGTGGACTTCAACTGGTCCACATCCTTCCGCAGCTCAGCAATCACGGCTTTTAGAGCTATCACCTCATCAGTGGCCCCCTAACCTCACTCACACACCGCTATTTGTGCTACAAAGGCATCAATAGACACACTAAGGGGTGTCATAGCTATAGTGAGGGCCCTCTTTATCATCCCAGAAAATGTGGCCTAAAACCTAGAGGTACGCCTATCCGCAGAATGGGCTAGCTTCCCCATCCATAGTAATGCAGCCTGAGTGAGAGGATGTCGGGGAGCAGCAGTAGCAGACCTAGGAGGCACGGGAGCTGTAGAGGATCTAGGCAACACTGCGTTTTTAAGTAATAAATTAGTATCAACAAGTGAGGATGTATCCACTGGGGTTGCCTTCTTCTTTTCGGCCTCATCCTTTAGATATTCACCCTCAATCCGTCGAATGTCAGTAGAAGATGTGGGAATCACTTCAACATCCTTCCTCTCATCAAAGGGAACTCAAGCTCATCTGCAAAGCTCGATGATTAACATCAGAAAAGGTAGAGAGGTTTGGAGTTGCCTAGCCCTCATGGCCATTTTCTGGCCCACAATCATACCCAAGTTGAGACTGCGCCCGTCAATAATGCAACCAAGATAGGCTGCCTTTGTCTGGCGGAGAATAGACTCATTCTAGGATGGCATGATAGTGATGCTGATAAAGCCAAACAAGTTCCTCGCTACTATATTGAGGTCCTTCTTGTCTATTGGAGCTCCAGCCTCTAACCACTGAGGAGTGCCATCAGATATCATAGGAGCCAACCACATTTTAAGAATTTATAATCACTTGGTCTTGCTCATGTATTGATAGTCATTTGAGATGTTGTTGGTGAATTCTATAACTGTGTTGATGTCATCACTATCACATTTTACCTTCTTGCCCCTGACAACAACATAATCAACCGGCTTCAATTTCACTGTTTCTTTCCTTGTTGTACCAGGGCTCCGTAGGCATTGTAGAATTCCCGGACCCAATTCACAATGAGAGGGCCATGGGGTCTAGTGAATATATGGAACTTGTGGGACCTCAAGCAGCTCATAATCTCTGGGTATCTATCTTCTACTCAATAAGTAGAAAGCCTTTTTTCTTCGATGATGGTCCTTAATCCCTCAGTCTTTAGTCTGTTCATAGACAGGGGAGGTGGACCCTGTGCAGGTGCTGCTCGGACACATCCTGGTCTGGGACAGGAGGATGAGCACAGGTCTTAGGCACTCTGATCCTAGACGGATCATGTATCTTCTTGGATCACAGCTCAGCTTGCCGGGCCAATAGTAGTTCATCATCCTCATGCTCAGAAATGGCAGCCTAAGGGTCCTGGTGCTCACCTTCAATCTCAGAAATTGTGAGGTGAGTGGCATATATCCCCTCACTATCGGATCTCGCCTCCAGTGATGCAGGAGCAGGTGCATTGCCTACCCCTTTGCCTTTCCCACCGGTGGTAGAAAGCTTTGTGGCCTTTTCTTTGGATTCAGTTGCGTCCTCATTTAGGATAATTCCCTTTTCCCTCTTGTGGGGCGGCATGTGTCATACCCCACCCCAAGGTGAGGCAAAAAAGTACCATATGTGTACATGGTTTACAAGTGAACTACGATGAGAAAGTGAACTACTATGCACATAGATTTACTAATGAGAAGGTACATATACAACACATGTTGACTAGATGAACCGATACATGTGACAAGTAAAACTATGAATACAGATGATGCCTTTACAGTGTCTACAAAGCCTCTACTAGAATCCATGACTGTACCACTATGAGAATACGCATAGTAAAGACTCA
>JAJOOS010001154.1:0-87665 GCA_029582725.1 Solanum chiquidenum | reverse complement strand
AATGAATTACGAATATTTACAATATTGGATAGAAGCTATGGAAGATATAAAACTATTAGAACAATTAATGGAAAATAATTTACATATGTATCGAAGAATCCAAGATATGTTATATCTAGAATACATCATAAATAATATAAAAGAAATATCAAGGTTAAAACCATTAGCTAAAGAATATTATAAAACCTTTAGCCAGACATAAGATGAATTCCGCAACCCCAAAAAATTGCTTTAGAAATGTTTTTTTTTTAAAAAAATTTATGTTCAAACGAATCATTCTTCTTTCACTTATGTACTAATTTTGCACAATAATATCCTTCCATATTATTACAATCGTTGTTATAAAGTCAACATATTGTGTTTCCTTTCGATACTTATCTACTATAATAATGGTTCTTTATTTTAATGTCTCATTATTATTAAATAATAAAAATAGACATCTTTGTTTTATGCTAATCTTTTGTTTTTTGGGTGCATTGTATCCTACTCTTACCTAATCATACAAAATAATGAAGGACTATTATACACAAGTGGGTTATCCAAATAATAAGCAAATTGATTTAGGCGACAAGTCAGAGAGCAGCCAAGATTTTTAAACAAAAATTATCATAAAAATAAATAAATCACGGTCAGAGGCGGAGTTAGGTGGGAGATTCATGGGTTCGGACGAACCCAATAGCTATTCCATAAACTATGTTTTTGTACTAGAGAATTAAATAAATAAATAAATGTATATTAACTTGTAAACTCCTAACAAAATTGATTGACAGTTCAGTGGAAATGTTTTTCACACTAAAGTTGTAGCTCCAAACTCCCCTCTCTTTTTTTAAAAGAAAATTTAGAACCCTCAAACTTTTAATCTTGGCTCCGCCTCTAATTACGGTTCGATGTCTTTGAGTGATTTAAATTAGGAAAAATCACACCATATACACATTTAAGAGACAATATTACGAGTTTTAAACCTACTCTTATTTTTTTTTTACTTATAACAGTTTAATTACGGGTTATAACATATCAATTAAATTTAACTTTATTTAAAAATCAATTAAAATTTACTGTATTAAATGATTAATCTTTTTATATTTTTATATTATTAATTATTTAATTATATTGATTCCAGTTCCTTTTATATATGAGAGAAATAATATTAATGAGAGAAAATCAATTTGTAATTATCTATTATACCTTTTAAGGGATTTTTTAACTTATTCAAATAACTTTTATTTATTAATGACTATTGGGGCCTTTAATTTTTAACAATAAAATAAATTTATCACCGTATATTTTAACATGTAATTTTCTCTCTCTTTAATCTATTTTTTTTGCTTTTCTTGATTTTTTTTATTTTAAATTTTGATATTATTTTTTTTAATCTGATTTTTTTAGGATTAAGAATTCTATATTTTGAAAATTTGATTTCGTTTTTTATTTTAATTAATCTAAAACTTAATTTCTTCAGAAAAAAATCGTTTTACTTAAGTTTTGAACTTGTTTTTGGTGTGTTTTTCTATATCTAAAATATTGTTTTGTTGGTGAAATAAGTATATTTAATTCTGAAATTTGTTGATATATATAGATAATATGAGATCATAAAATCTTTAATAAGGATTTCTTAAGTTTTAGCTTAAATATGATAAAAAAAAAATCACACTTGAATACGGAATATAAATTGAAGAGAGATGAAAATATAGAACTTGTATTAATTATTGCAGTTTAGACTTTTAATTACATGTTTTGATTTTTGGGTGATGTATATTTCTTTTGCTACAATTTCTGTCAACAATATATAATATACATTGTTTTACAACCATATTTATTCTTTCCGAATTTATACCCGTTGGATACTAATTTTATACATTTTTATTTTGTCTTTGTTCTAAAATTTCAAGTTGGATACCAAGTGTATATAAATTGGATAAAATATTAACTTGTTTTAGATTGTCTAATTTGGTTGAAATATCAGTTACATTTTGATTTTTTCATTTTCAAGTGAGATATCTGTTGGATACCAATTGAATACAACATTAACTTGTTTAGGTTGTCTAATTTGATTGAAATCTCAACTACATGTTGATTTTTCAATTTTCCAATGGGATATCAATTCAATACTAAATTTATACAAATTGGATATAATATTAACTAGTTTTACGTTGGCTATTTCAGTTGAAATCTCAATTACATGTTTTTTTTCTTTCAATTTTACCATTGGGACGTCAATTGGGTATCAAATGTATACCAATTTCATACTAAGATTTGACTTAATTTTTCCAGTGAATATCAATCGCATACAAACATTACCTATTTTTTAGTATACATTTGAAAAACACTGAATACACAAATGTTTAACTAGCACACATAATAAATATTCTGAAATTATAATTCATTAACTTAAAAGACAAAATATCAAAACTTGAGTTTGCCACAATAAAACAACCAAATAAAAATAAAAATAAATTATGTCTTTTTTTCTGAAGGGTAATTTGAACATGTCTTCCTATTGTGTTCCTCCCGACGACATGTACTGCACGTAATCTTAGACCTCTTGAATTTCACATCAGCAAACCATTTACAAGTTGTGGTCTCCCTACAGTTCTTTTTGAACGAGGCGACAATAATTTCTGCTCCGACACTTTTTGAATTGCATATTTTTCTGTTTCATAAATTATTGTGTCAATATTATATCATACAAAAGTACAAAATAACTTTTATACATATGTTATATCAATATACAAATTTCATACCATTTTTATGCTTACAAAATTCATACAAAAGTAAAAATACATATGTTATTTTAAAACAATTTCATATGTTACTACATAATACAAATGTAAAAACACATATGTTATATCAGTATACAAATTTCATACAATTCTTATTCACACATTTCTTACCTATTTCATGCCAAAAGTTATCAATTATTCATACCAGGATCATGCCACTAGAATACCAAAATAATTCCAACTTAAAAATATTAATTGTCATTTCTTTAATAAACAGTATACCAAATTCATTACATTATTCTTCTCAAAATTCATTACAATATAATGCCAAAAAAAAATATCCAATCAAACCAAAAACCGTACCAAAACATTATCGATTGTCATACATGTTTGGTAGTATTAGTATACAAATTCCAAAGAAAAAATTATCTATTTTTTTAATCAAAAAATAAAATGCGTCAGACAAATAATGAACAAATTCAATGTTCATACCAAAATATAACATTATACATTTTTAAAAAAACGCCATAAATCAAATTATTATACACAACAAAAAAATCTGAAATCAGTATACAAATTTCATATAATAATTATGCACATTTTTCATACCTATTTGATGCCAACATTATACCTATTTCATGACATAAGTCGTCACTTTTCACAGCAGAATCATGCCATTATAATATCAAAATAATACCACTTTTAACTATTAATTGTCATTTATTAGACAAATAGTATACGAAATTCATTCAAATATAATTCTAAAATCGTACCAACATGGTATAACCAATATACCAAATTCAAATAAATTTTATGTAATTTTTTAACCAGAAACATACAAAAAATGAATGTTCAAACAAAAATCTATACCAATTTCAAACAAATTTTATGTAATTTCAAAAGTGAATATTCATACCAAAAATGCCATAATTAAAACTATTATTCACAAACAAAATTTGAATATATTTTTTTCCACAATCACTGTTCATAATTTTTTTTGAACGTTTGGTTTGTATTACAATACAAATAAAAAATCGCAAAAAAACTAACCTGAAGGATCCCATCTACCACCATATTTTATTAATACTGATAAGAAGCCGTCCAGAAAATAAAGATTATTGAATAAAAACAAATATGAATTAGATGAGAGTGACAAGATTTCTGGGAAAAAATCGAAGAGAGAAACGTGTAAGCTAATGGATGAAATCAGAATTAAATTATTTTTAACAAATTAGAGTGAAATAAGGAAACTAAATATTCTTAATTAGTTTGAATTTCCTTAATTTATGCTAATTAGTAATTATCTTCAGTCAATTCAAATTTAATTAACACACTTATTTTCATTTTTTTACCCTTTTTTTTTCAGAAACGAATTATTTTATTATTTTATCTTCTTTTTTTTCAAAACAAATTTTTACAATTATTTTAAAAAAGCTTTTTTTTTAAGAAATTGTTACAACCTGAATTTTTTTATTGTTACAACTTGAAAGTTTAATTCTACTGCTATAACTTGAAAATATTAATCTAATATATGCCATATATGAAATTTTCACAATAAATTATAAAAATAAGTAGTGTGTATATATAGATCAAAATAAATAAATTTAACCAAACTATAAGTTTCCTTAAAAGTAGGGTTGCATTCGGTTTTTCAGTTTGGTTTTACACTATTCGGTTTGGATTTTCAGTTTTTGGTTTTGTAAAAGTGTAACCCAATCCGATCCAAAATAAATTTGGTTTGATTTGGTTTTCCTCTATTCGGTTCGGCTTTTTTCGATTTGGTTATTCGGTTATGTCAATAATTAATAACATATATAACCAAAGTAATAATATTTAATCCCTTAAATATACTTTCTAATATAAATCATAAGTAAAACTTAAAACACAATACTTATAAGTATACCTATTATAGATGTAATTCAAACATAAAATATAAACGTAATCATCATGAAAGACAATAACCAAAAAGGGACAAAAGTGGTTAACTCCAACTTAATTCTAAGCCTAAACATTATATATAATTCGATTTTTTTTTATTTTTCGGTTTTTATTTTTTTAAATCCAAAACCAAACCAAACAAAGTAATTTATTAATCCAAAACCAATCCGAAAAACCAAAAAACCAAAAAACCAATCCAGATAAAAATTCGGTTTGATTTGGTTATTCGGTTTAATCCAAATAGTGCACACCCCTACTTAAAAGAATACATATGCAAGACTGGGAGTAAACGAGTCACTAAATGTCGTAGCAGCATCAAAATGCACGAGTCTATTTAGCATTGCTCCTAAAAAACAATTTATTTTCATAAATAGTTTTTTAGGAAAGTGCTTTAGAAAAAAGTAATTTCAGTTTGACTAATTTATTTGAAAAGTGTTTTTTATAAGCAAATTGTGTTTGGCTAAAAAGTGCTTTTGAGAGTCAAATTACGATTAAGGGCAAATATTAATATAATTTTAATAATAAGAGTATTTTATAGAAAGAAACTAGTTTAAACATCTATTACAAAAAAATAAATAAATATTTTATTTTTATGAAATTAAAATGTTCATATTCAAATTTTCAATCAATATTATACATTTTTTTGAAGGGTTGAAAAATTGCTTATGCTTCCACTTAAAAGTAGTTTTACAAGTTTGCCAAAACTTAATTTTTCAAAAAAAAAAGTGTTTTTTCCTCAAAATAAGTGTTTTTGGGCTCCCATAAGCAATGATGCCAAACAGACTTTGTTGCTCAACGATCCCCCGAAGGCGCCGCACAACGACCCCCTACCCGACGCCGGGCACCGGGGCCCCTCCCCCCCCCCTCCCCCGCCACCGCCTCGAGTCCCCATCCCCCACCCACCCACCCTCCGCTTCGAGGCGTCGTGCCCCCCACCCCCTCCCCACCTCGAGGCGCCTTGCCCTAAGGCCCCCCACACCTGCCCCGAGGCGTCGTTCCCTAAGCCCCCCGCCTCAAGGCGGCAATACAAATTTCTATTAAAAAAGAATAAAATACAATTATGCAAAAATTCCAAATATATATGAAAAAAAATAATCAAACAAGAGTATTTTATCGCTTTTACTGTTTCTTCTTGTTCTTCCTAACTTTTTTTCCATTGCTAATGGAAGGAATTTTTTTTGACCTTTCTTTTCTTTATACTCGTGTGTTTACCTCTTCGGAGTGTTGATTTTTTTCATTGTAATGGTGAAAAAGAAAGCTTCACTTGAAACCTTAATTTTTTCCTAAAAACGTGCAAATGATCGTTAATTGGAAGGACAATTGAAGAAAAAATCATAATGATATGGAGATAATGAAAGAGAAAAAAATTGAATGAGAAAAACATCGGGAATAGTGAATGAAAAAGGCTCCTGTAAAATATGTATTTAGGCGTGTAAATGTGTATTGCTATTGAATGTATAATATACCAATATATAATGAATAATTTAAACTATAGCTATACACATTAAATATTTATCACTGTTTGCTATTATGCTATGTAGTTTTTTCATTTAATTAAGTTAAACTAAGCATTCCAAGTTAGAATTAATCAAAACAAAAATAACTAAATACAATCCAATAATCAAAAGAGAGAGAGAGAGAGAGAATGAGTTTGGGCCTTTAGGGCCTAAACTGCTGCTGCCTAGAAACATTGGAACAATTTTATTTCCCTTTTCAGCTTCTTTTGAAAAGATTCTGCTAGTTTGGGCCTCTTTTTAGTTGTATATCAACATTGTATAACAGCGTATATAGATCGTATATCACTATATCAGCTCTTTCCACCTGTATATTATTTTTCAATTCTTGACAAGGTTGACTCCAACAAAGAAAGTTGGATTTTAACCCTACAAAATGCAAGGGGAAGTCCCGATGGACTCATATGAGAGACGAAGAGAGTTCACATGCAAAGTAAACGAAGGAAAGGGATTAACATCTATTTCCCTCTATATTCACTGGATAAATTGATATATTAGTGAAACTATGATAAGAAATGTAGAATACTTTCATAATTGAACCAAACATAAATTTTCGTTCAACTTTAAAATTTATGACTTATTTTAAGTTATCTTTATATTTTCAAACACTTTCCGAATTAAAAAAAATGACCTAAAAATAGATTTGATCAACTTCCAGCCAAACCAAACACCCTCCATGTCCTTCCAATTAATTAAATCATAAGACAAAGGGCTAAATTAGGTCAGAAAAACAGATTTTAAAAGTGCACTTAGTGATTTTATCCTAACAAACAACCATTAAAATTTACAAATAATAGATGCTTAGCATTATATGAATTGTATTTTTAGCATATGAAACTTGAGACTACACATGAAGCAGTAAGCACAAGATCATAGATTTATCCTAAAGGAGAGTAGACTCCAAACTAATAAGCAATATTTAAATAGTTAGGAAAGAAATTTGATGAGACAGATGTTCTGATTCTATTTCTAGCAAAAAATGTCATTGTACTTGAAACAAATAAAGGAAAAACTCCCACAGCAAGATCATAGCATAAAAGTTCTCACAAGAGTTAACCTTAATGAAGTAATTGAGCCAACACAGTGAACGAAAGGATAGTCTTAAAGCTGAGCAATGATCCATACATTTTAATATACCCATACACAAATCACTATCACTACACTACAGCACGAAGATAGAGCAACTTCACTAGACACAAAGATTAAACATTTACATTTTCAGAAAACATGTGTTAAATGGAAAGATTAAATATATCAAAAATAACTTAAGAAGAATGAAATTAGCTAAACAAGTTAAAGATGTAATTAACTAGCATACCATATGAGCAAACCAACTAAAAACTATGCTAGGGAAGGAGTCAATACCATATGGGAATTTGAAATTAGTTGTAGCAAGGCACAAATAATCAAGAAGACAGGATCACAAAACTTACATTGTACCTAATATTAGAACCACATGTCCAACATAAAGAATTTAAGGCAAGAAATCTAATGAAAGAGATGCTTGCAGCAACTTTATGGGAATGAGAGCTTGAAACAGACTCAAATTATACCAAATAAGTAGATAATAAATCAAAACTCGGAACAAATATTTAATTGTGAGGGAACATGATGCAAAGGAAACATCAAAACGAAAAAGGAAAAAAA
The DNA here is from genome assembly GCA_029582725.1 of Solanum chiquidenum. Classification (NCBI taxonomy): domain Eukaryota; kingdom Viridiplantae; phylum Streptophyta; class Magnoliopsida; order Solanales; family Solanaceae; genus Solanum; species Solanum chiquidenum. The sequence continues at coordinate 79,846 of JAJOOS010001154.1, read as the reverse complement.
ACACCTTCTTAATCATTTATCATTCCACGCATAGAAGTATCAACTCTCAACTAAACAAAACAAGATGACACTTAAGACATTTAGGAGAAGGAACAAAGAGAGGCCGAGACTAGATCATTCTGAGTGAGGGAGGAGAACGGTACAACATTCCAACATTCCAATCGGGCAGCAACCAACAGTGAGATCAAAGAGGTTCAAATCTTCAACATTTCAAGCAAAAATCCACACGAGAATCAAACTTAGAAGCATAACAACTAGCAAGTAGCAACATCAGCAATTCATATGTTTAACCTATGTCGATAACACTTAAAGGAAGAATAGACTCATCTAATAAAGAAACAAAACTCTTAAACAAATTTCTACATATCTACATATCTGTAAATCGAAAATACTGAAGAAAGAAGGGATTTACTCTTTCTGTGCAGCAAACCGAAACAACGAGCTTGAAGACTTCTCACCACCAGACTCTAAAAAATTCTTAAACTTGTAATGCTGTTTTTAACTATCCAAGACCCCTATTTCTCGATGAAGAATTCTATGTTTTTTGATGGTACAAATCCCTCTTTAACAGTGAATACGACAAGGGTATTTATATGGGGATTAGGTCGAATGCTTTCATAACTGAACCAAACATAAATTACCGCTCAACTTCCAAATGAAATGGATAATTATGACACTATGATGGAATCACAGATGCAGTGAACAATACTAACATACTCATTCAATTTTTTAAAAATCAAACGGGAAAACCAAGTGCAGACTGATTTAGAACAAAAATAGGGTATTTAAAGAGAGAACTAAACCAAGATCATGAATTATACATGCTTCTGATAGTAAGCAAACACTATATATGGTTCGGATCCTAAGAGAAATCTCACATAAACAATAAATAAACTAGACAGTGAACAATTCTTTCAAACTTTCAATAAAAACAGTAAATAAAATCAGTAGAGCAACTAATTAATGTTAAGATCAATTTGATATCCGTTAGGAATACAACAGTGCTTGAACCTATATAGATAACACTTGGAAGAAGAGACACATCCAATAAAGAAACAAAACTCTTAAACAAATTTCTACAAATCTGTAAATCGAAATACTGAAGAAAGAAGGGATTAACCTCTTTTTGTGCAGCAAACCGAAACAGGGAACTTGAAGAAGAAGATGAGCTTTGACGATGAACCAACGACCCCTATTTGTCGATGAAGAATTATGTGTTTTTCCATGGTCCAAATCCCTCTTTAACAGTGAAGTGAAGACGATTTTGAATTGGGAATTTGAAATTCCATTTTGATTGCTGTCGTTTGATGTTGTCCGTTATATTCTTTGTGAACGTTGGAATTGCTGCTGTTTCTCTTGAGAAGTAATGGGATGGGCTTAATTCAGATTGCTGGGCTAATGGAAAAAGGAATTGAGATGGGCTAAATTGGGCTGAAAATTGGGTTAAGGATAGAGTTAAAATGTGTTCAGATTTTGTATTTTTTGGTGATATGGTTTTCGGTTATTCTTTTTTCAAAATCTTTACAAGACTCTCTGTAATGACATGGGAGAATAATACGTATAGCCTCCCCATGATCTATATCATTTTCTTAGCATTTCAGGATTATTCAACATTAATTAGGCAATATTTATTTACAAATATACTTTTTACAATCATGGTGGAAAGATGTTAAAAAAAAAGAGAGAGGCAATCGGTTTCATCTCTTATCCTCACCAAACATTAATATATATTAACTTTATATCCTAATAATTCATCTCTTATCCTCACTAAACTTTAATATATATTATTTTCCATTAAAGTTGCCAAAAAAGAATAAGCAACTCGTTAGGCATTGATGCCCAACAACTCATCATCTATTTATTTGGTTACATCATTTTAATTTTCTTTATATTAATTAAATTGTGAATCAGTAACCGTCCAATTTTGTCTAAAATCTAACTAATGTTGTAAAACTTAAGAACAATAGAACAATATAAAGATGAAAACAAGAAGAATATAAGATAAGAGGAACAATATAATATAACTTTCTTTCTTTTATGTATTCACCAAATCTTCAGTGTATACAATATAAACTCTTGTGCCTCTATTTATAGTGTAACATAAAGGCATACAAAATGTTAGTCATAAACATGACATTAACATGAATATAATGGAGGAGGTTATGGAAGTGAAAAGTTACAAGAATAATGGTTATAAAGTTGGAGGTTATGGAGGTTATGATTATCTTCATAATGAAGAAACGTAATGGAGATAATGGGTGAGAGTAACTTCTTGGTGTAGTGGACATCCACACTATAATATTTTATAACACTCCCCCTTGGATGTCCATAGATAATATGCCTCGTTAAAACCTTACTAGGAAAAAATCTTAGTGAAGGAAAAAGAGTACACATATCTTTTAATACGCTTTGAATGCTGCCTCGTTAAAAACCTTATCAGGAAAACCCAATTGGGATAAAACCATGGTTAAGAAAAAGATTACAATGCGTAATTTTCTCCCCCTGATAAAAACTTTACTTGATATCTCGGAGAGATGGATTCCAATCTTATATCACCAACTTCTCAAATATTGATGTTGACAATCCTTAGTGAATAAGTTTACAAGATTATCACTTGAATGGGTCTTTGAACGTCTATCTCACCATTTTGTTGAAGATTACGTGTAAAAAAGACTTTTGGTGAAATATACTTCGTCTGATCTCCTTTGATTGTATCCTCCCTTCAATTGAGCTATATATCATTTTCGTATATGGTGGCTGGAATATTCTTTTCAAAAGAAAATCACATATTTTCTTAATATGATAGATCATGATTCCAACCAAACACACTCCCGACTTTCTTTATAGATCAATATTATTTCTGCATGATTTGATTTTTTGAATGCCAAGATTTTATTGTGCCTCCATATATAAATAAATAGTTCATTTGCGATCGAGCTTTATGCGGATCAAATAAATATTCTGCATCTACATAATCAAATTATTTCTGACTTAGAGATTGATCATTTCAATTTTATTGAAGCTCTTCTTTTCTTCACAAAGAAAATCACGCATCTTCTATGTGTCGAGTCACTTGCTTTGTTAGTTTCTTGTCATAACTTGAATGATAATATGACAATCCTTTCACATAACTTTTGTTATGTATATCAAATAATCTTGTAGCATTTGCATAACCAACAATCTTTAAGTGTACCAATTGCATGGCATTTTAAATCATTTTCATGAGATAATTTTTTTTTTCCTCTGTGTTAAACAGTCTCAAAATCATTGGGTACTCAATGAAATTGCTTTAAGACCTTTTAAATCCTTCAAGGATTTTCATTTAACATTCATCGTCAAGTTAGACATAATAATCATTCATTATACATATTCAAGTATTTCATCTATTGTCAGACTGAAACAAGTCTTATTGCATCCACCACTGGAGAATATATCTCCATTTAATAAGGTCAGGATTTTTGCGAAAACTCTTTATGCCTCGAGGCACAAACCGTACTTTATATCTTACGGTTATACTTTCGCACAATGATTCATTTGTATCCCACTAACATATATTTTGATCTATGAACTATATGTTCAAAAACATCATTTTCTAAGTGAAATAAAATATACTTGAATAATGCATTTTATTTGGCTAATCATTTATCTGTCACACCATATGACAGATTTGAATTTAAGATCCTCCTAACCATTTATAGCATTGAGTACTACTTCATATCAAAGATACAGTCGACTGTCATTTTGATTTGATTCCAATACGACATAACTTATCGAGATCTCTTCATTTTTCATCATTTTCAGCTACCTGAACCTTTTGCCAAGGTTTTATGAAGTGTTATGTCATAGTGCTCTTTCAAAGCATTTACCTCATTATCATGACAATTTTGATAATTTGCTCCTCTCCTTCCTTAAGGAGTTTTGCATTTGGAATCGATTGGTCTATCACGCTTCTGACGTATCATAGACTCTGTCCTTCAAGGACTATTTATTGGAGCATTTGCAACTTTATTAAAATATTGGCTTAGCAAATACACCTGGCATATTATTTGCAACATTTTGCAAATGAATTATCTCTTGAACTTCAAGTTCACATTTGTTTAACGAGGATCTAGATAATTCACTCCACCATAATTTTCAGCTGCTAAACATATCTCTCCCTAATGTTAGGAAATCTAACATTTACCCCAACCTCATTTGGCGATCCATCTTTGTGCGCGGTGGAGCAATAAAATCATATGTGCACATATCAAATTTTTATATGGAAATTATTTGGTTCCTGACCCTGAACCAATTGTGATGGGAGAACCTTGTTGGCTTGATGCATACATGTAAAATAAACTCATCTCATACCAAATTTTATTTGAGAGATTTGTTCTCATAATCAATGGCCTAACTATAATTGGAGGCATACAATTTCTGCTAAACCAACCAGCATTATCAACATGATTTTATAGTTTGGAACTGTGCTCTTAATTTAATAATTCGAGCAAACAATCTTACAAAAACCAATTTGTAAGTTGATACAAATGCACATGTGACCATACCATAGATGCATCTATTAAATTATAATAGTAAACGGTCCAGATGGCAGGTGAACGGGTCCATATTCACCTTTTTATATGTTTCAAATAATTTCAGGGGATACAATCCCAACCTTAGCTGGTACAATGATCATTTTATCACGAGAACAAGCTACAAAAGAGAATTCTTGAAGAATCTTTTATTTCTTCAACATATAGCCACGTAAATTCTCAATTTCTTTTGCATCATATTTGAATTAGAATGGCCAACCGATTATGCCAACTGATATTCATTCTAGTAAACTTCTAGTTTACTTTTGCATGTGAATACATCATCACTCTCATGTTTGTATACAACAAACAAGAGGGAAAAATGGGTAATCTTATATGCAAATATTTATAACCCACTTTGATTGTAGTAATTTGAAGATATTAAATCTTCCCATAATTTATAGTCTCAATATAATAATTTTTTTCTTTTGAATTCCTCCTAAACTTAAAAAAATAATCTTTTTGAGACTTACTACAATCCTAATATTATGAACAATTTCATTCTTTCGGATAGTAACAAATTAGCCCTTTCAGAACTCTCAATTAATTTTGTGTACTATCACAAATTTCACAACACCATTCTTATGATAACTATTTCCATCAAGGAAAAAATTATTATTATTGTCATGGTTAAAGATTATTACATGCAAAACTTATTTCTTGACAACCAATGACAAATTTGTGTTGCCAAACAACAATATTTATTTTGGTCATGGCCACAACATTTATAGGAAAGAATTATTTCTTTCTTTTGTCCTGCATACCACAATATTTGTGATGTACTCAAAGTATATAACCAAATAATCAGTTATGTCAAAATATTTTTTCAATCTCTCAGACCTCCTGTAGAGGCAATATGTGACATTTATCCAACAATACATGAACATGTTCTTATCCATACGAACAAAAGTCACATTTTCTTCAAGAAATGGACCATAACCATTTGTACATGCTCCATAAGTTTTTATCAGAAACTCATTGTCATGCTTTCACATTTATCAAATTTATGTGACTCACCTCGACATTACTTTAAGAGGTCAAATGTACCAAATGTACTGCCACTTTGTATTCCTTTATTTTGATAGAGGATTTACAAAACTTTTCAAATTGGGTTGCACCAACAACAATTGCCCAATAACTTTTCATACCACTTTGATGGATAAAAATTACCTTCACATTTGAAGGACCATCTTAAAAACCCATATTGTTCTTCCTTTTAATTACTACAATGATGACCATTAACACTTTACCACACCCATATTCATGCATTCAACCACTTGTCATTTTTCAGACATATTATGCACTGCTACCACATTCACATAAGAGAATGAAGCAAATTAATTGGGCAAATTTCATGACTTTCAGTCAAAAGTATACAACTTTGTGTTAGTCATCATCATATCATCACTAGAGTGCATTAGGACTTAAACCCAATGTCTTACCCATATAAAAAACGTCTTTGGTCATAAATCAATGGGACTTGAACCCAAATTCTTATTATCATGGTGCACCAAGACTTTAACTCTGTGTCTTACCCACTTGGTGCGGTGAAACTTGAATTCACCATCATATCCTCAATCAATGTCTTGATAAATTAAATACGTTACCAAAAAAATAATTATCGAAAACCATAAATATAATCTGAATTACTTAAAGCATAAGAAAAATGAACAAAATCAATTAATTAGAACAACATGTTGGAATCATATAAAAGTCCCCAGTTAAAATAAATTAAAACCTTTTAACATTCCTTCTCAATATTGTTACGAAGATTAACATAATTTACTAATCATTTTAAAATAACTACAAAACAAACTTTATTAGAATAAATAATATATAATAACTCAACAAGTAAATGTTTAGATAAAGAAAAATAAAGAGGTGCAAAAGTAACCTATAATGATAGTCCAATCAATATGTATATGCCACAACCCTAATTTGGATAATTGGGATCATGGGTTTGATCTAGGGTTCATAGAATTGTTAGTAATCCGGGTAATTAATGATTGTTTATTGATTCCCGTATTATATTGATTGTTTGTAGACCAAGAACAAGCGGAACGAATTCAGAAAGGGAAGGATCAAGTTTCTTAGCGTTTCAAGCTTGTTTCGAGGTAGATGATGGTTGTGATTCTATGATTGTGTGATATATACTTGTTCTTGCTTCATTATGATACTTGTGTATGTATGAATGTTGCAATGTTGATCACACTTGTTGTAAATGAGATAGATAATTGATGAATGCCATGAAATCATGACTTAAATGTATGATCTTGATGATATACTTGTGATTGTGATTGTGGTGTGAATGGGATCGGTTGCCACGTTCTGGCATAACTAACTTGGATCGGTTGCCACGTTCTGGCATAACTAACTTGGATCGGTTGCCACGTTCTGGCTTAAAAATGGGATTGATTGCCACGTTCAGGCATTAATATGGGATCAGTTGCCACGTCCGGCATGCTAACTGTTTGGGTTTGAGTTCCATGAGAGGACCAATGATTTGATGTAAAATGTGAAGTTGCTCGTTGTTCGTAAATGTTGATAATGTTGTATATGTTGATATATATGCATGGATTATAATGTTGTTTGACTTGTTTATGTTGCACTAGTGGGATAGCCGCGTGATCCTACCAATACACTATAGTTGTGTACTGATTCTGCACTTGCTCTTATTTTTATTGAGTAAATGGCATCTTCAAGCGGCTATTGACAGACCTCGCTTAGAAGATCAATGATCGCTTCGAATTCAAGGGTGAGCCAATTCTTCCGGGATGCCATGGGATTCTCTTTCGTTTATGTCCACCATTTCCGGACTTCGACATTTGTTTTAGTTAGTTCTTTAGTATGGGGTTGTATCCCTTCTTGTTTAGACTTGTATCATTGTTAGATATTTTGATACATTGACTTTCAGGTTCTAGGTTATTTCTTCCGCATTGTTAGTTATTATTGTTAGACTTTTGTTAGAGCTTATGGGAACTCTATTTTTATTTCCTTAGTGTTTGATTTAAATGCCTTAGTTTTTAGATTATTTGCTTGGTTTGGGTTGTAGTAGTGGTTCTCCCACCGGAGTGTTAGTGTGGGTGCCAATCACGACGGTCTGGGTCGTGACAATTTTTGACTTATTTTAAGTTATTTTGATATTTGTTAAACACTTCTAAAAGTCAAAAATTGACTTTAAAAGTAGGTTTGAGCAATTTTTAAGTCAATCCAAACACCCTCTAAGTCTCAAATGTGAAAGGGCAAAAAACATAAATATACAAATTAAGTACTTTAATAGCCACTACATAGCAATAGTTTATTTTTTCATCAAAATAACAATAGTGTTTTTTTTTTCAAAAATAGGAATTAATATATTTTTTTTAAATGTAGCATTTGAATAAGCAGCCACGATTTTCTCCCCATACCCTAATTTTCTCCAATTTTTTTACATCAATGATTTACTCAGATTGATTATATATTCTCTCGCATAAAAATAAGGTTCTTAAACCAAATTAAAACTCTCTTTCTCCCCATTCTGCTCGATTGTTCGATTATGGATACAAATAATTTTTCAATTCTAATTCAACATAACGGACAATTAGTCTCAGCCTCTATTTGTTCCTTCTCCTAAATGTCTTAAGTGTCATCTTATTTTCTTTAGTTGAGAGTTGATACTTCTATGCGTGGAATGATAAATGATTAAGAGGGTGCTTGTGGTCATAAGTTTTAAGGTTTTTTTGTTCTTTTTTGTTTTGATGTTTCCTTTGCATCATGTTCCCTCTCAATTAAATATTTGTTCAAAGTTTTGATTTAGTATATGATTATTTGGTATAATTTGAGTCTGTTTCAATCTCTCATTCTCATAAAATTGCTGCCAGCATCTCTTTCATTAGATTTCTTGCCTTAAATTCTTTATGTTGGACATGTGGTTCTAATATTGGGTATAATGCAAGTTTTGTGATCCTGTCTTCTTCAGTATTTTTTTCTTAATGCTTCATATAGTCAATTTATTTAGAATAAGTCTAATTTATCGACGTTCATATATAAATATACACATATGCACAAACATCTTTTTATTTTGTTTGCATATGTCCTTATGGATCAAGTTATTGATTTGATCCAAACTCTCTTATTGAGAATGCTCGATATGAATTGAAAAGGACTTGAACCTCCACGATATTTAACACAAAATCTTGAGTCTCACATATTTATTGTTTCACCACAAAGGCATCTTGAAAGTGAATTAATCATTTTTTGTGAACATAACATATATTTAGTGTGTCATTTGAAATATTATATGACCCATTGCCTCTCAATTTTTTATTGTTGTGTTAAAACTCAAGTTGGACTTGGAAACATTGGTCAATAAAGTTGTGTTAAAACTCAAGTTGGACTTGGAAACATTGGACAATAAATATAGGATAAACTACAGAAAATAGCAAACTCTATTATATAATAAATTAATATAGCTATAGTATACTTTATTTATGTTTTATGGATATATTTAATTATTATATAGCAAATACTATTCTACGTGCATAATAAAGATTTTTTAACCCTTTTCACTCCTCACTGTTTCCTAGTTCCCACTTTCAAAGCTTCTCTTTCAATCTTCCCCAAAATCACTGATATTTCTCAATATTCTCTTTACAATCATTGGCTCTTTCCCCCTAAAATCCTTACAATTCACGATTTTGGCTAATACAATCGATGCGACGATACCTGTTTTGGGGTGTATACACGAATGCACGTCGGGTGCAAGAACAAATATTTAAGTACTTCATGATTTGTGAATTGGAGGACCATAAACACTCGACCATATTATAAATACCTCATGGAAGGAATGTTCAGTAATAACGGCAATCCAGTAATTTATCAAAAGAAACTTCTAAAATTCATACTTAAATGGCAGAGCGAGGGAGGGTTATAAGAGGTGTACAATACAATTATCATTCTTTGGATGTTCCTCTTTTTTGGTAATTGAGATGCAAATAAAGATTTCACAATGACCTTTCGAAATCAAGGGTCAAAGTGTGTCAAGAGAAAAGAAAGTGTTGAATTTTTGATTTCTTTAAAAATGTCCCAGAAGTAACAGAGGAATCTGAAAAGATGTATTTTATCATACCTTTCAACACTATATTTGTATTCATATTTCTTTTTAGACACATCTGTTGTATACATGTTCATTATTGAATGAAGCAACAAAATACATATGTTTATATGTATCACATTTTCTTTGTATTCAATATATCTTTATTTTTCATATTCTAAATATATTTTGATGTGTTGTTTCAAATTTTATTCATGTTGTGTGGTACAATTGTATTCATGTATCAACCCTAGAAAATGCAACACACATTTGTATTAGTTACTAGTAACTAAATAATAGATATTCAAGAATTCATAGGTTGAATGAACCAACATATACATGTATTTATATTGTAACACAACTTGTATTCTTTAATTTGTATTTGTATTCAATATATCCTTTTTGTAATGACCTGTTCCCGTCGTTATAGAAAAGCCAACAGGGAAAATTTTTGGGTCGGAAAACTTTTTCGTAGTAACTTGAAATTTTCCAACCTAGTCCAAATTTGGATGAAATTGGAGTCTGTGAGGTCTAGGGAAATCTGGTAGCAGTTGGGTGATCTAATTATGATTTTGATCACATGAGTAGATAGATAAGTTGTTAAGGAACCAGTACGACTTTACGAAATTGAATTCGGGTGAGTAGAACTACCGAAATTGATCTTAGCGTGAACATGTAATTTTTGAGTGTCGTCGGTTGAAGGCGTGTTGTGAAATGGGGGTATTGAAATTATTAAAATAGCTTACTATTTTGTGCAAGCCGCTTTGGCGGTCATTTCTATCGTCAGGGCGTGGACGTTGTAGTGGGGTGAGGACCACTGTGGCGGGCCCAACGCAACTTAAGTCGGAAATAAACCCCAAAAGATCTTTATTTTGCACTTTTGATTTTTAGATTAAGGAGACAAACCCCAGGCGATTCTTGACAGTTTTCCACCATTCTTAAAGCTAAAGGGAATATTTTAACTCCCCGAATCTGTTTTTCGATCCGTAGAATGTAATCTAATGGGTAATGATTGAAGGGGGAAGATTTTGATATGGAATTTATGGTGGAAAAGCCCTAATTTGGGATATTGGGATCATCGGTTTGATCTAGGGTTGATAGGATTGTTAGTAATTCAGGTAATTAGTTATTATTCATTGATTCTCGTGTTATAATGATTGTTTGTAGACCAAGAACAAGCGAAACGAATTCGGAAAGGGAAGGATCAAGTTTCTTAGGGTTTCAAGCTTGTTTCGAGGCAGGTGATGGTTGTAATTCTATGATTGTGTGATGTATGTTTGTTCTTGCTTCATTATGATACATGTGTGTATGCGAATGTTGCCTTATTGATCACATTAATTGTAAATGAAGATATATGAATGATGAATGCCATGAATCATGACTTGATTGTATGATTATGAGAATGTACTTTGTGATTGTGATTGTGGCTTGTTAAATGGATCGGGTGTTGCGTTCTGACACACTAACTTGGATAGGTTGCCATGTTCCGACATAATTATGGGATCGGTTGCCACATTCCAGCATAATCATTGGATCGGGTACCACGTTCCAGTATGCTAACTATTTGGGTTTGGGTTCCATGAGAGGACCAATGACTTGATATAACTGTGATAGTTAAGAATCGTGACATTGTTCGTTGTTCGTAAAATAATGATGATATTGTATATGTTCGGTGTATGCATGTTATTGTATTGTTGTCTTGACTTATGTATGTTGCACTTAGTGGGATAACCGCGTGATCCTACCAGTACACTGTGGTTGTGTATTGATACTACACTTGCTCTTTCTTTGTTGAGTACAAGGCATCTTCAGGCAGCTATTGACAGACCTCGCTTAGAAGATCAGTGATCGTCGTTCGAATTCAAGGGTGAGCCAGTTCTTCCGGGCTGCCATGAGTTCTCTTTCTATCTATGTCCACATTTCAGACTTAGACTTTCTAGTTATTTGTTAGTACATTAGTTTGGGGTTGTGACCCTTCTTGTTTAGATTTATGGATCTGGCTAGAGTTTTGGTGCGTTGACTTTCAGGTTCTAGGTGTTTTTCCACATTGTTTAGTTGTTAAATCTTTTGGGATTTTATGGGAACTTCAGTCTTTATTTATTTAACTTGCTTCCATAACTTAAATGCTTTAGTTTTTGGTTTAGTTGCTTGGTTTGGGTTGTAGTAGTGGTTCTCCCATCGGAGGGTTAGTGTGGGTGTCAATCACGATGGTCTGGGACATGACAAAGTTGGTATCAGAGCCTAGGTTCGTTGATCTCGATATACTAAAATGAGTCTAGTAGAGTCTTGCAGAATGGTACAGAGACGTCGGTACTTTTGTTCGAGAGGCTATATGACTTTAAGAAATCTCTCTACTTTCTTTTGTCTCATTTCGTGCTATAACTTAATTCCAATTGGTATCTGGCGATTCAAATTGGTATCTAACCTCCTTCACTCTTCTGTCCGCATATGGTTAATACTAGATTCAATGGCATCAGACCCGTAGCTCCCGTCAATGCTCCAGCTTATGAATCTGCAGCGAGAGGTCGCGATCGAGGCAGGAGTAGAGGAAGAGTTAGGGATAGAGGCCGAAGAAGAGTGGCGCCTACGAGATGGGGTACCAGTCGAAAATGCTCCCCAAAATGAGGCCCCTCATGTGCATCATAAAGAGATAGAGGAGAGTGTTGAGGTTGAAAATGTTGAGAAGGTTGGACAAGAGGAAGAGGTGCAGGCTGAGACTAACGGTGTTCCTCTCATAGACCCGGTGTTAGCTCAACATATCATGTCATGCTTGAAAGGGTTGGTTGGTCCTGGAGTGCTTCCATCTGTTCAAGCAACTCAAGCTCCTACTAATCCCCATGTTGCTATCACTGCGCCCAAGGTGAGTGGGACTGGAGGTAATAATGCTTTCTTCCGTCCTTTGTTGGGTTTTGTTATGATTGGTAATGAGCATGAAATGTTGACTAATTTTTTGAAGATTTAGCCTCCTGTATTTCTTGGTTCTGAGAGTGAGGATGCTTATGAGTTTATCTTAGATTGCTATTAGAGGCTTCATAAGTTGGGAATTGTCCATCAGTATGGGGTTGAGTTTGTGACTTTTCAGCTTCAAGGTGAGGCTAAGCAATGGTGGAGAGCTTATATGGAATGCAAATCTTCAGTTTTAACTCCACTCACTTGGACCCAATTTCATACTCTATTTTTAGAGAAATATGTTCCTAGGACTTTGAGAGATTGCAAGAAGGATGAGTTCATGGCTTTGGAGCAAGGTGATATGTTTGTGGCTGCTTATGAGGCCAATTCCATGCTTTGTCTAGATATGCCACTCAATTGGTGACTACTGAGCAAGTGAGGATCTGTTTATTTATCAGGGGACTAAACTCTGAGTTGCAGGTATTATCTGTTCATATGACCTCTACAGGGAGAAACTTTAATAAGGTGACAGACTTTGTTAAGAAAGTGGAGGGGGTGAGACGAGATGGTCAAGCTAAGGCATTGGCATAAAGGGCCAAGAACTCGGGTAACTTTCAATGTTCTTATTCCAAAAGGGTCAGAGAGGCCAACACTTGCAGCCATGCCAATTCAGTCTGCCATGCCCGCCTCTACAGGTAACTACTCAGGAACTCCACCTCATAATTTGATTCAGGATAGCCAGGGAGTTGCGCCTTCGACGGGTGGCAGGCCATCTTTTGATCGTACTTGCTACAATTGTGGAGAACCTGGGAATATGAAGAGAGATTATCCCTACCCACGTGTGTTGGATTTGCGCAGTAGCAACCTAGAGCAGTGGTACCCACGGGAAATGGTAACAATGGTCGAGGGCATCCACAAGGTGGGCGAGGAGGTAATCAGCGAGGTCGTGGGGGTAGAGGAAATGGTAACACATGCAGAGGTACAGTGCAGCCAGGCAGGAAAGTTGATCGTCATGATGATAGAGCTCAGTGTTACGCCTTTCCGGACAAGAATGAGGTTGAGGCGTCTGACGCAGTGATCACAAGTATTATTCTTGTCTGTGACCGGATGTATAATGTGTTATTTGATCCAGGTTCTACTTATTCATATGTATCCATGCGATTTGACTCATAATTTGTTATGATTTGTGATATAATTGATTCCCCCATCCATGTTTCTACCCAGTTGGAAAGTCTGTCATAGTCACCCATGTCTAATGTGCTTGTCTTGTTTATGGGTTTTAGACTTGGGCTGATTTGGTGATTTTGGATATGACTTACTCTGATATAATCTTAGGCATGACTTGGTTGTCCCCCTATTATGCAATGTTAAATTGTAATACTAAGTCTATAACTCTAGAAATTCCGGGAAGGGAAAAGTTAGAGTGGGAAGGGGTGTACAAGCCTAAGCAAGCTAAGATCATATCCTCCATTTGGGCTAGTAAACTGGTAGAGCAGGGTTGTTTGGCTTATTTGGCTCATATTAGGGATGTTGAGGTTGAGACTCCATCTATTAAGTTTATTCATGTGGTGTCAGAATTTAGAGAAGTGTTTCCTAATGACTTGCCTGGTATGCCTTCGGATAGAGATATAGACTTCTACATTGATTTAGAACCTGGTACTCGTCCCATTTTTATCCCTCCATATCGAATGACTCCGACAGAGTTAAGAGAGCTTAAGGCTCAAATCCAAGAGCTTCTTGATAAGGGATTTATTCGTCCTAGTGCTTCCCCATGGGGTGCTCCAATTTTGTTTGTTAATAAAAAAGATGGAAGTATGAGAATGTGTATAGATTACAGGCAATTGAATGGGGTCACTATTCGAAACAAGTATCCTTTACCTCGAATAGATGATCTTTTTGACCAATTGCAAGTGCATCAGTTTTATCCAAGATTGATCTAAGGTCTGGCTACCATCAGTTGAAAATTAGACCTGAGGATGTGCCCAAGACGGTGTTTAGAACCCGCTATAGGCACTATGAGTTTCTAGTTATGTCCTTTGATTTGACTAATGCGCCTGCAACTTTTATTAGTTTGATGAATGGGGTGATCAATCCATTTCTTGACTCATTTATTATAGTATTTATTGATGACATTTTGGTCTATTCTAAAAGTGAGGAAGAGCATGCCGACCATCTTCGTATTGTTTTGGGTGTTCTTCGAAAACAAAGGTTATATGCAAAATTCTCTAAGTGTGAATTTTGGTTGACTTCAGTTGAATTTTTGGGGCATGTAGTTTCAAAAGAAGGGTAATGGTAGATCCTCAAAAGTTTGAGGCGGTTAAGAATTGGGTTCGGCCTAGCTCTGTGATGGAAGTTAGGAGTTTTGTGAGGCTCGCTAGCTACTATCGTCGATTTGTGACGAACTTTGCTTCTACTGCCACTCACTTGACTAATTTGACCAAAAAGGAGATATCATTTGAATGGACTGAAAAATGTGAGGAGAGTCTTCAAAAGCTCAAGAATCTTTTGACCACCGCACCTATTCTAGCACTACCGATTGAAGGTAAATATTTTATTATTTATTGTGATGCTTCACATTCTGGCTTGGGTGTTGTGTTTATGCAGGATAAGAATGTTATAACTTATGCATCACATCAATTTAAGGTTCATGAGAGGAATTACCCAACACATTATTTGGAGTTGGCAGCGGTAGTGTTTGCTCTTAAGATATGGAGGCATTACCTCTATGATGTTAAGTGTGAAGTGTTTACTGATCATCGTAGTTTGCAGCATGTGGTCACTCAAAAGGATCTGAATTTGAGACAACGAAGGTGGATGGAGTTACTTAAAGATTAGGATGTCACCATTCAATACCATTCCGGCAAGGCTAATATGGTGGCAGATGCTTTGAGTCGAAAAGTGGTGAGTATGGGTAGTCTAGCTTGCTTGAGTGTAACCAAGAGACCTTTGGCTAAGGAAATTTAGACCTTGTAGTATAAATTCATGCAGTTGGACATCTAAGAGAGAGGTGGAGTGTTAGCTAGCATTAAAGTGAGGGCCACATTCATTGAATAGATCAAGGCCAAACAATTTGAGGATGAAAATTTGGAGGAGCTTAGAAAGAAGACTGCGATTGGTAAGGCACAAGAGACCACTCTTGATGTGGAGGGTGTGCTCTATTTTAAAGGAAGAATATTTGTTCCTCGAGTTGATGATTTGATTTAGAAATTGCTGACAGAATCTCATCGTTCTTGATATTCAATTCATCCGGGTGTAACCAAGTTGTACCGAGATTTGAAGCGATTTTATTGGTGGCTGGGCATGAAAAAGGATATATCGGAGTTTGTGGCTAAGTGTCAAAATTGTCAACAAGTGAAGTATGAACATCAAAGACCTGCAGGTTTGCTTCAAAGAATGCCAATTCTGGAATGGAAGTGGGAAAGGATAGCCATGGATTTTGTGGTTGATCTTCCTAAGACTTTGGGGAAGTTTGATTCTATTTGGGTAGTCGTTGATAGATTGACTAAGTGAGCCCAATTTATTTCGGTAAGAATAGATTATAATATTGAGCAATTGGCTAAGGTGTATGTGAAAAAGATAGTAAGGTTGCATGGGGTGCCCGTTTCTATCATCTCGGAACGTGGTATCCAATTCACATCCAAGTTTTGGAGGAAATTACATGATGAATTGGGCACACAACTCACTTTTAGTACAACCTTCCATCCACAAACGGATGGGCAGTCAGAGAGGACTATTCAAGTGTTAGAAGACATGTTGAGGGAATATGTGCTTGGTATTGGAGGGCATTGGGATAAGTTCTTACCTTTGTGTGAGTTCTCTTATAATAATAGTTATCACTCCAACATTGATATGACACCATTTGAGGCACTTTATAGGAGGGTATGTAGATCTCCTATAGGACTGCTTGAGGCTGGATATGTGAAACCTTTGGGGGTTGATTTAGTGAAGGATGCTCAAGATAAGGTGATGAGTATTCAAGCTAAGCTTCTAGCAGCACAGAGTAGACATAAAAAGTATGCGGACTATAAGGTAAGAGATATAACTTTTCAGACTGGTGAGAATGTTCTTCTTAAGGTATCACCCTTGAAAGGGGTGATGAGATTTGGCTAGAAAGGTAAGCTAAGTCCGCGATACATTGGTCCCTTTGAGGTTCTTGAATGTGTAGGACCGGTAACGTATAGATTGTCATCTACCTAATTTATCGGGAGTTCATCCGGTATTTCATGTGTCCATGTTGAAGAGGTATCATGGTGACGTGGATTATATCATTAAGTGGGACTCAATTGTGTTAGACAAAGACCTCCAATATGAGGAGGAACCGATTGCAATTCTTGATCGTGATGTGCGTAAGCTGAGGACCAAGGATATTAAGTCCGTGAAAGTTCAGTGGAAGCATCGTCCAGTTGAGGAAGCTACTTGGGAAACTGAGAGGGATATGCGAGACAAGTATCCCCAATTGTTCGTCAATTCAGGTACTACTTCATTCCTTCTTTGGCCTATTTATCATAAGTTTTATCACTCGGGGACGAGTGATGGATAAATTGGTATCTATTGTAACGACCCATTCTCGTCGTTATAGAAAAGCCAGCGGGAAATTTTTTTGGGTCGGAAAACTTTTTCGTAGTAACTTGGAATTTCCCAACCTAGTCCAAATTTGGATGAAATCAAAGTCTGTGAGGTCTAGGGAAATCTGGTAGCAATTGAATGATCTAATTATGATTTTGATCACATGAGTAGATAGATAATTCGTTAGGGAACCCGTTCAACTTTACGAAATTGAATTCGGGTGAGTAGAACTCCCGAAATTGATCTTAGCATGAACAACTAGTTTCTGAGTGTTGTTGGTTGAAGGAATGTTGTGAAATGGGAGTATTGGAATTATTAAAATAGCTCATTATTTCATGCAACCCACTTTGGCAGTGATTTCTATCGCCAGGGTGGGGCCGCTGTAGCAGGGTGAGGACCGTTGTGGTGGGCCCGACACGACTTAAGTCGTAAATAAACCCCAAAATATTTTTACTGTACACTTTTCAATTTTTAGAGTAAGGAGATGAATCTCAAGCGATTCTTGACAGTTTTCTACCATTCTTAAGGCTAAACATAAGATTTTAACTTCCTTAATCCAGTTTTTGATCCGTAGAACATAATCTAATGGGTAATTATCGATGGGGGAAGGTTTTGATCTAGAATTTATGGTGGAAAAACCCCTAATTTGGGATATTGGGATCATTGGTTTGATTTAGGGTTGATTTAGTTATTATTCATTGATTCACGTGTTATAGTGATTATTTGTAGACCAAGAACAAGCGGAACGAATCTGAAAAGGGAAGGATCAAGTTTCTTAGGAGTTCAAGCTTGTTTCGGGGCAGGTGTTGGTTGTGATTCTATGATTGTGTGATGTATGTTTGTTCTTGCTTCATTATATTACATGTATGTGAATGTTGCGTTATTGATCACATTAATTGTAGATGAGGATATATGAATGATGAATGCCATGAATCATGACTTGATTGTATGATTATGAGAATGTACTTTGTGATTGTGATTGTGTCTTGTTGAATGGATCGGGTGTTGCGTTCCGACACACTATCTTGGATCGATTGCCATGTTCCGACATAATTATCAGATTGATTACCACATTTTGGCATAATCATTAGATCGGGTACCACGTTTCGGTATGCTAACAGTTTGGATTTGGGTTCCATGAGAGGACCAATGACTTGATATAACTATGATATTTGAGAATCGTGAAATTGTTCGTTGTTCGTAAAATAATGATGATATTGTATATGTTCGGTGTATGCATGTTATTGTATTGTTGTCTTGACTTATGTATGTTGCACTTAGTGGGATAGCCGCGCGATCCTACCAGTACACTGTGGTTGTGTACTGATACTACACTTTCTCTTTCTTTGTTGAGTACAAGGCATCTTCAGGCGGCTTTTGACAGACCTCGCTTAGAAGATCAGTGATCGTCGTTCGAATTCAAGGGTGAGCCATTTCTTCCGGGATGTCATGAATTCTCTTTCTGTCTATATCCACATTTCAGACTTAGACTTTCTAATTAGTTGTTAGTACATTAGTTTGGGGTTGTGACCATTCTTGTTTAAATTTATGGATCTTGTTAGAGTTTTGGTACATTGACTTTCAGGTTCTAAGTGTTTTTTCGCATTGTTTAGTTGTTAGATCTTTTGGAAGTTTATGGAAACTTCAGTCTTTAGTTATTTAACTTGCTTCTGTAACTTAAATATTTTAGTTTTTGGTTTAGTTGCTTGGTTTGGGTTGTAGTAGTGGTTCTCCCACCGAATGGTTAGTGTGAGTGCCAATCATGATGGTCTACGTCGTGACACTTTTGTATTTTTCATATGTGAAATGTATTATATATGTATCAATTCGAAAAGAGAAAAAGGACAAATATACCCCTCAAACTTTGATAAATGGTGTCTATGCCCTCTGTTATACTTTTCGTCTATCTCAGCCCTTGCCATCCAATTATCGGTGCACATTTGCCTCTCCCACTAACGACACCTTCTTTCTGTACATGTGGTGAAATCCTAAGACACTACCCGGTTGACCAAATCTTTTAACCCAAATCCTAAGAACCTGCTCCATAACCCAATACCCACCCAATTTATGGGTAAAATATACCCTCTAAAATCAAAAGTAAAAGACCAAAATCCTAAGTCACTTTCATTCATCTCACAAACCCTAGCCTAGTTCATCAAACATAAAGTTTGTCAATTCCATCGTCTGTTCGTCGATTCACTGAGATCCGGTCACAGGTACCCATAATTTCACGTTGTTCATCTCACATATCTTGTTTTATGTTTTCGATTTTCATTCGTAGCTTGTAAGAAATATGTTGTTGCGCTTTGATTTCCACTTGTTTCTTTAATTATTGTGTAGTATCTGCTTTTTATAGTGATTTGTAGGGTTTATTCACGTTTATCTGCAAAAATGAACTTCATTTTGTAGGGTTTTACTTTAGTGTCGTTTTATGTGATTTGTTAGGGTTTTGTGCACCTTTATGCTAAATAATTATACTTTTGGTTTGTTCTTAGATGTGTTGCTTTGGTAGTGTCATTTTCTGTTGCTTTTGTTTCAGATTGCCTCCCCTGTCTTTATTCCATTTTTTTGTTTTTATCCCCTTTGTTCATGCCTTCATTCTCTTTCTTTATGACTATTTATTTTGTTGTAGGTCCATCAGAACTAATTGATAGTTGATATTAATTTAATTCTTACAGTTAGGTAGGACCACTTGTTTAATTTTAATTTACTCAGCTTAATTGTTAATTAGTAGTGTCTAATTATCTCACATACTTTAACAGGGACCACTAGTTTAATATTATTTTACTTAGTTCATTTGTTAATTAGTATTGTGTGGTTAGCTTAAATACTTAACAAACTTAAACCTTCCTTGTTTGACTATCACTTTTGATTTTTTCTCTTTTATTCCTAATGTGAGTGCTAACTAATGTAATGTGACTTATACTTACTAACTTAACTAATGTAATGTGACTTAATAACTTAACTAATGTAATCTAACTTACTAAATTACTAATGTGAGTACTTACCTTATTTGTTTGACTGTTACTTTTTCTCCTTTATTTCTAATGTGACTGCTAACTAACCTTTTACTAATGTGAGTACTTACTAACTAACCTTACACTAATTGGAGTTCTTACTAACTAACCATACACTAATGTGAGTAAATATCTTGTTTGTTTGCCTGCCACTTTTTATTGTTTCTCCTTTGTTCTTAATACTTATATAACTTACTATGTGATTGACTTATGTTATTTATTAGCTAATTGACTTAAGTGACTTAATAACTAACTAATGTGACTTACTTATATGATGTACTAACTGTGACTTGTTAAATTCTCTAAGTCTGACTTATATGACTTAATAACTAACTAATGTAACTTACTTGTGTTATTTACTAACAATGTGACTGCCTTATGCTTACTAATATGACTGACATGTATACTTGTAAAATTTTGTAAGACTTAAATAATTTCTATGTCTTATTTTTGTAACTTAATAACTAACAAATGTAACTTACTTATATGAATTACTAACTGTGACTTAATAACTAACTAAGGTAACTTGCTTATATGGCTAACTAATGTAATGTGACTGACTTATGCTATTTACTAGCTAATTGACTTAAGTGACTTATAACTAACTAATGTGACTTACTTATATGACTTACTAATTGTGACTTGTTAAAGTATGACTTGTACTACGTAATAACTAACTAATGTACCTTACTTGTGTTATTTACTACCAATGTGACTGCCTTATGCTTACTAATGTGACTGACAAATATACTTGTTAAATTTTGTAAGACTTAAATAATTCCTAAGTCTTATTTTTGTGACTTAATAACTAATAAATGTATACTTTTTTGTGACTTAATAACGAGCAAATGTAGCTTACTTATATGAATTACTAACTGTGACTTAATAACTAACTAAGGTAACTTGCTTATATGACTAACTAATGTAATGTGACTGACTTATGTTATTTACTAGCTAATTGACTTAAGTGACTTAATAATAGCTAACTAATGTGACTTACTTATATGACTTACTAACTATGACTTGTTAAATTCTCTAGGTTTGACTTATATGACTTAATAACTAACTAATGTAACTTACTTGTGTTATTTACTAACAATGTGACTGCCTTATGCTTACTAATGTAACAATGTGATATTATACTACTAATTTGCAATTTATTTACCTTTGCTTAGTACTATTTCTTTTATTTATTTTAATTTGATACTTAGGGGTTGCTTGAAGCAATAAGGATAGTTTTACCTGAAGCACATCAAAGATATTGTGCAATACATATTGAGGCAAATTGGTGCAAAATATAGGGTGCTGAAAAAGTTGTTATGGTAGGCCGCGTGTCATCATTTACAGAGGAGTTTGAGGACCAACTTCAAGAGATAAAGGAAGTTGATGAAGAGGTGGACAAGATTTAATAGACAAGTATCATACCAAAGCATGGTGCAGTGCCTATGTAGCTACAGTGTGCAAATACCAGGCTGTGTACAATAACTTTACTGAGTCATTCAATACTTGGATACTTGAAATAAGGTACAAGTCAATTATTGAAATGTTGGAAGACAACAGGGTCAAAATAATGGAGAGGTTGGTAGCAAAAGAGGTTGTTGTGAGGAAGTGAAAAGATGATGGGTTTAGTCTCAAAAGTGAGTTGTTGTTTATTGAGTATTTGAAGATTTCCAAGGTTTGTAAGGTGAGTGGCAATGGGGATAATGGTTGTGAGGTCATTGAAGGTGCAGATAGACACATTGTCAACTTAAGAGAGAAAAAATGCACATGCAGAACATGGGATCTGACTAGAATTCCATGTCCACATGCAATTAAGGCCATGGAGCACAAGAAAATGATACCCAGGAATGAAATTGATTGGTATAATAATAAGGAGTCAGCCTTGGCAGTTTAAAAACACAAGTTACATCCTGTTAGGGGAGAACCATTCTGGAAATGTGATCCTTTGCATGATATTGAACCACCAGAATTGGTCAAGCTTGTTGGCAGACTAAAGTTTATGAGGGAAAGAGAAAAGAATGAAGCAATTAAGAGGCAATGAGTATAGAAGCAAACCAGAAAAGGAAAAGTGATGACATGTAGTAATTGTGGAGAACAAAATCATAATGCAAGAGGATGTGAAAAGGTAATTTTCATTAAATCTTAATTACATCAAATAATTATTCCATTTTACTATTTAATTCTCTATATTTTATTATGATTAATAAGTCAAAGCAGGGGAAGCAACCTACTAAGAAGCAGGGGAAGCAACCTGCTAAGCAAGAAAAATAAACTGGTAGGGGGGAAAAGAGGCAGCCTAGGAGAGGTTTAACTGATGAAGATGAAGTTTCTAAAGAAGACATAAATTGCACAACCCCACAACCAACACAAGAGAGTCAGTCTGAATATGCTGCTTCTAGCAGCTATTTTCCAGTAGTTGAGGATGATGATGAAACCCTAGGCTAAGTCCAAGAAAAATCTCAGAAGAAGCTTTTCTACCAAGATTGAGAAAGAGACAAAACCCACAAGAACCAATTGGAAGTAGAGTAATAGGCTTCAGAGGTGACAAATATGGTGTTAGTGAACCTACAAATCTTTCCATAGCACCAACCGGCTTAATTTGTTATGGAAAGGATGCAATTACTACAAATTAGCTACAAAAGTTGAGGCCAAGAAGGGGATGATGATATTGTGTTGGTACTGTTGTTTTGTATATGTTGGGGCCTTTAATGATGCTAAGGCTAAACTTGTTTTTTTTGGCTATGTTTCGTATAGGCTGGTGCCTTAAATGATGTTTTTGTGATGATTTGGTAGTCTATGTTTTGGGTAGTACTATTTTGTATAGGCTGATGCCTTTAAGGTTAACTTGTTGTTTTGGTACTCTATTTTGGTACTACTGTTTGTATAGGCTGAGTGTATCAGCTAAACTAACTGACGTTTTGCTAATATATGACCAACGTTTGAATGTTATGTATGGCGTCTTTGTTGTGCTTTTGTGCAAGTTTAATATTGTTTTTGTTGTGCCTTTGTGCAAATTTAATAGTGTATTTGTTTAGGCTTTGTGCAAGTTGGTTAGTGACTTCCATGTTGACAGTTTAATAGTGCCTTTGTGCAATAACAACTGAAAACACACGTTTCACAAACAATGGTAAGACATGCTTCCATTTCATTTCCAGTCTCTAAATACAAGGAAAACATAAGACTTTTTAAAGTTGATTTAACATGTGTTTGTAGAGCACTTGAAGTCAGTCACCAGCAAGCTTTATGGCAATACTAGAAACTTTATCCATCTTCAACATAATGACTAATAGAGTACCTTTAAATACTAGAAACTTTATGGCAAAAGACAAAAAATAATGTTCCAAGCCAACTAGAAATTGACAATACGTTTGAAGCAAATATCTACACTAAATAATTGCCAACACTTGAAAATTACATTCAATACACATCTTTCTTATGTTGAAAGAACATCTAATCACAAAGGGAAAATGAAAAATATACACTAACACAATTCAAAACATAAGATTCACTAATATATAGGAATACTTGAAATAACTAACACTTGAAAACTACAAATACTTGAAATAACTAACACTTGGAAACTACATTCAAGAACATATATTTCTCATGCTACACAACTGTCAATCACTTGAAAATTGCAACAACAAATACCACAAACACAGTAAATGACAATATACACAACATCTTCAACTTTGACACTTTCACTTCCAAATTTCTTGATTTATTCACCTCGAAGTAGTTTAAACTCTCTAAATTATCCAATTTTTTCTTTAAATTGTCTCTTTCAATCTTAACCGCATTCAACGACTCTCTCAAATTCTCCATTTTCAACGTAGAAACTTCCAATTTAGACTTCAATAAATTTACTTCAATGGAAGAATTTCCTGAAGAACTATCTTCCCACCTCCAAAATCCACAATTTTCAATATGATAAGAATAATAGAGAATAACTCATAATCACCAAAATACAAGCAAAAATCATATTAATTTACATTTTGTGAAAAACGTACCCTAGTTTTAGAACATCTATAAAATCTTCTTTCGGAGTTCAATGGAGTCCTTGAAGTGAAACAACGAGCCATTTCACCACAAAAATAAGTCATCATCATGGAGTTACTAATTGAATCACAACTACTTTTAGACATGGTTTTAGGTCTGATTTAAGGGAGACGACGGATAGATGAAAAATTGACTAATAAAATATGACTAACACACGATGGAATCGACGAACAAATGATGGAAACAAAGTAGATTACGTCTGATGAACTAGGCTTGGGCTTGTGAGATGAACGAAAGTGACTTAGGATTTGGGTCTTTTACTTTTGATTTTAGAGGGTCTAGTTTACCCACAAATTGGGTGGTATTGGGTTATGGGGCGGGTTCTTAGGATTAGTGTTAAAAAATTTGGTCAATCGGGTAGTGGCTTAGGATTTCATCACGTGAGGTGGAAGAAATAGTTCCTCCTCAACACCAACCAATAGTTCCAAGGGGTCGAGCACCACAACAACCACTTATGGTGTTCGAGGAAGATGACCTGGACTTGGATGGGGTTGGAGCCACCGGAGCAATAGTGCTACCTGCATTACCTCTAAGTGTGAAATTCACGATTCGCAACACAATGATTCAGCTGCTGAACTTGAAGGGAATGTTCAGAGGTGCTGGTAGTGATGATGCCAACGGTCACTTAATGAACTTCGTAGCAATATGAAAATCATAAGAAATCCCTAGAGTTAGCCAGACTGTTGTGAGACTGAGGTTATTTCTATTATCTCTCACTGGGGAGGTGACAAACTGGTTGAATGAATTGCCAGATGATTCAATCAAGACTTGAACTGAATTGAAATAAGCCTTCTTGGAATGGTTCTATCCTTAATCATAAGAACTACATATGAAAGACGAAATAAGTGCACACAAGCAACAACTAGGGTAAGCAATGCATGATACTTGGTGGAGATTCAGTCAAAAGATGAAGAAGTGCCTGAATAATGGTCTTTCTGAAAGACATTTAAAACATGCATTTTATAGATCACTGAATTATGTCACTAAGCATGTTGTTGATGGAGTGTGTGGAGGTTCATTCATGAGGAAGTCATTCCCAGAAATTATGCAAATAACGGATGAAGTCTTGAAAAATAATAGAGCATGGCATACCAGAAATGCTGAAATTGGAGATCTTGGGCTCATATTTGAGCTTTCAGCTGAACAGAAGAAGCGAGAAGAAGAAAGGGACCAAGACATGGCTCACATGAGGACTCAAATATATATGCTCACAAAACACATCATGTCCGGTCCAAAGAAGGTGAATATTGTCGGTGCATCACAGAGATATGAAGATCAGGATATTGACTTAGATGATGAGGCCAAATGCTTGAGTAATCAGGAGGGTTTCCAGAATTATAACTCAGGAAACCAAGGATATACTTCTGGATATCAAAGTCGGAGCTACCCAAGAGATGGGCAATATGAAAGATCAGGAAATAGAGAAAAGGGCAACTGTCAGAACAGAGATGGATACTGAAATGACCACAATGGTGTATATGTGCCTCCAGGTAATAGGGATCGAGTAGGTGAAAATTCCACCGGATCTAAAATAGAGGATATGTTAGCTAAGGTGCTACAAAAGGTTAAATCTACTGATGCAGGTGTAAAAGAAATGAAGAGTAATTTCTCCAGTATGAGTCAGCTAGTGGATTCTCACACCACTTCTATCAATTAGGTGGAGCAACAGTTAGGACAACTATCAGCATCGATAAACCCAAGGAAGAATGGTTCACTACCAAGTGACACTATTCCCAACCCCAAAAATGATGGGCATTGCATGGCCATTACCACCAGAAGTGGTAAGATCCTTAATGAATCAAAACATGTAGGTATTGAGCAAGAGCAGAGAATAGGGATAAATTTGGAAGCAGAGGGTGAAGATGAAGATATGAATGATTCAGAGGTGTCTCCACCAACAACGGAGCCAGCTAAGGTAAAGGAAATAAAAGTAGAGGCAACTTTGCCTTTACATCAGATACCAAGACCGCCTCCTCCATTCCCTCAAAGACTCAATAAGAGAGCTGAAGATGGGAAGTTTGCAAAATTTATAACTATGCTGAGACAATTATCAGTGAACATCCCATTAGTAGAAGCTCTGGAGCATATGCCAAGATATTCTAAGTTCATGAAGGACTTAGTCACAAAGAAGAGAGTTGTAAGTTTTGAACCGACTGATAATATCCATCATTGAAGAGCTATCGCTACGAGATCCTTGGTGCAAATAAAAGAGGATCCAGGTGCATTCATTATACCTTGCACCATCGGCGCATTTGAGTTTGCAAAAGCTTTGTGTGATCCAGGGAGAGCATAAATCTGATGCCTCTATCTATAAATAAGCAATTTGGTTTGAGTGTGTCAAAACCTACGACTATGAGGTTGATGATGGCAGATAGGTTAGTAAAGCAACCTGTGGGTATTTTATGTGATGTGCTCGTAAAACTGGACAACTTTTATTTTCCAATTGATTTTGTGATCCTGGATTGCGAGGTAGATTTTGAGGTTCCCATAATATTGGGAAAGGCATTTTTGGCCACAGGTCGAGCTCTAGTTGATGTTGAGAGTGGAGAACTGAAATTCAAACTCAACAATAAAGAGGTAAATTTAAAATATGTAGGTCTATGAAGCAACCATAAGACATGAATGTGGTGTCTGCCATAAATATCATTAATGAGGGGGATCTAGAAGCTGCTATTGAGGAAAGGTTTGCGGTGAAAATATTGGCAGATGTGATAATGAATTTTGAGGAAGACTTCCAGGATGACTATGCGGATACTTTAAATGTTATTCAAGGTATGGGGTCATATTCTTACACTCCGAAGAGATTAGATTTATACCTAAAGAACATGCCAAATCCTCCAGCAAAGTCGTCTATTGAGGAACCACCTGTACTTGAGCTGAAACAGTTACCCATTCACTTAAGGTATGTCTTCTTGGGTACTAATAACACATTCCTAGTCATTTTGGCTGCAGATCTAAATGATTAACAGGTGCAAATTGTAGTCAAAGTTTTGGCAAGGTACAAAAGGGTGATTGGTTGGACTCTTGCTGACATCATTGGAATACCTCTGGGTATTTGTACTCATAAAATCAAACTTAAGGAGGATTGTAGTCCGACTATAGAGCACCAGAAGAGGTTTAATCCACCAATGCAAAAGGTGGTCAAAAAGGAAATCATAAAGTGGTTGGATACAGGGGTAGTGTACCCCATTTATGATAGTCATTGGGTTAGCCCAATGTAGTGTGTGCCCAAGAAGGGTGGTATGACAGTGCTCGCAAATGCGAAGAAAGAGTTGATTCCGTAAATACCAGTCACATGTTGGTGAGTGTGCAAGGATTACAGGAATCCAAACAAGTGGACCTTGAAGGACCACTTCCCTATGCCATTCTTGGATCAGATGCTTGATAGGTTGGCTGATAAAGGTTGGTATTTATTTTTAGATGGATACTTTGGGTATAATCAGATTTCAATTCCTCTGGAAGATTAAGAGAAAACCACCTTTACATGTCCTTATGGTACCTTTGTGTTCAAGCGCATGCCATTTGGATTGTGTAATGCACCAACAACTTTCCAAAGATGTTTGATGTCCATTTTCTCGGACATGGTAGAGGACACTTTGGAAGTGTTCATGGATGATTTATTTGTGGTAGGTGACACATTTAATTATTGTTTGTTGAATCTTAGCAGGGCACTACAGATATGCGAGGAGGGTAACTTGGTGCTTAGTTGAGAGAAATGTCATTTCATTGTTATGGAAGGCATAGTCCTAGTCCACAAAAGATAGACGGTTGAACCACCTTTTCTTAGAATAAGTTGTAGAGGGATTCATTTACCCTACATTACAGAAAAAGTAAAAAAGAGTGGATGAAGTAAAATGAAACAAAAGAAAAAAAGGTACATAAGGAATGAGAAAGAAAAACTTGATTACAAAAATCGAAGGTTCGGCGGATCACTTTATTCCTATCTCTTACCCTTTTTTAATATTGCCAATTACCAAAATACTCATGTACCCTCGTGTACAGTAATATAAGTTAATTTGGGGTAAAGAATTCCATTGCAGGGTAAAGTCCCGCTAGAAAGAACCTAAAGAAGTACACTGATAAGCTTCTCAACCTTAATTGATCACTCTAATTTTCTGATTTCATTCATTGTCATTTGCTGACAATGAGTTTCACGCTTCAAAGAATCTTTATTGTAATATCAGTATGTGTTCCTTTATGGCCATTCAACATTCAAAACTAGGTCCGTTCATGGTTATGGTTAAAAATCAAACTGCAATCCGAACAAAACCGATTAAAAAAATTCATTTTTGGTTTGGTTAGGTTTGATTTTAAATTTTGAAAACCGATACTATTTGGTTTGGTTTTTGTTTTACTAAAAAACAATCGCAGAAATAACTAAACCAAACAGAAAAATTAGATACATAAATTTTATAATTATTTATATATTATTCATAAGTAAAATATAAATATTTGTTAAATTTTAATTAACGTAAGTCCTTAACCTTACCAATTTCTCAAGCCCAACACTTAAATTTTGGCCCAACTATTACAATCCTAAGTTAAGTTCATCAAAAATCCATTATTTTAGTCAACTACCCGACCTCACATAAGATAGTCATATTTTCTCTTAATTGAATCACTTTGTTCATTGTATCGACATGATTCCGTCGTTAGGGAAAAGGCAATGTGGAAAGAATTGGGGTCAGAAAACTTCTGAGTAGTAACTTGGGAATTCCTAGCCTAGTACATATTTGGACGAAATCTGAGTCAGTGAGGTCTTGGGAAATCTGGTAATGAATGTATTATTTGATTATTAATTTGATCACATAAGTAGATAGCTAAAAGACGTTACGAAACTCATACGACTTTACGAAATCAAATTCGGGTGAGTAAAACTCTTGAAACTGATCTTAGCATGAACGAGTTGTTTTTAAATGTCATGGGATGAAGGTGTGTTGTGAAATGGGAGTTTGGAACTCAAATTCCAACTCTCTATCTCCGTGCAAGCCGTCATGGCAGGGCCTCCATAGTGGGACAGTCGTGAATTAAGTCAAAATTAAACCCCAAAAATGTTATTTTCTGCAAATTTCATTCTTGAGAGCTAAGGAACGACCCAACGCAAGTTCTTGATAGTTTTCCACCTCTTCTAGCACTAAAGGTAAGGATTTTACTCCCCTAATCCATTTTTAGATTTGTAGAACTTAGATTCTTGGGTAATGGCTATTAGGGGAAGGTTTTGATATGAAATTAATGGTGGAAAAAGCCTTAAAATTGGATATTAGGATCTTGGTTTGGCCTAGGGTTGATGATGTTGATTTTAATCCCGGTATTTAGGCCTCGTTTATTGATCCTTATATTAAATTGTTGTTTTTAGGCCACAAACAAGCGGAAAGAATTCGGAAAGAGAAGATTCAAGTGCCTTAGGGGGATTCAAGCTTGGTTTCGAGGTAGGTGATGGTTTGATTTCATGTTTGTGTGATATATGTTAGTATTTGCTTCATTTTAATGCATGCATGTATGTGAATGTTGCACTATTACCGACACTTAATGCAAATGAGTATGAATGAATAATTGTATGCCATTAATCAACACTTGATTGTATGATTATGAGATTGTACATTGCGATTGTGATTGTGGCATATTGAATGGACCGGGTGTCACGTTCTAACACACGAACTGGCATCGGATGTCACGTACCGACATATACATTGGATCAGGTGTCGCGTTTTGACACACTAACCGGGATCAAGTGTCATGATCCGACACACTAATAGTTTGGGTGTGGCTTCCATGAGAGGACCATTGAATTGTAATATTTACGTGTTAATGAAATTGTCGAACTGTAAGTTGTTCTTTATTGATAGCAGGTATATGTGTATATATTCTATGCATGTCATGTTTACTATGTTGTGATTGCTTATGTATGTTCTCTTACTAGAATAGCCGAGTGATCCTACCAGTACATTTTGGTTGTGTACTGATACTGCACTTTCTCTTTCTTTGTTAAGTACAGGGCATCTTCAGGCGGCTGTTGACAGACCTCATTTAGGAGATCACTGATCGAGATCGAATTCAAGGGTAAGCCAGCTCCTCCAGGTTGCCATGAGTTCTCCTTTTGTTTAGTCCATTCCTTTTGCACTTAGACTATTTAAATATGTTTTGCTTATGTTAGTTGGGTCTATTCCCGTTTTCTTAGACTTGTTGAACTTTAGAGTTTTGGTACATTGACTTTCAGGTTCTAGGGTTGTTCTTCCGCATTAGTTTGGTTAGTTTTATTTAAACCTTTGGAGTTTATGGGAACTCTATATAATTTCTGCATTTAAACCTGCTTTCGTATCTTTAAATGTCTAGCTTTTGGATTAGCTTATAAGTAGTAATGGTTCTCCCACCGGAGGGGTAGTGTGGGTGTCAATTATGACGGTCTGGGTCATGACAAAGTTGGTATCAGATCCCTAGGTTCGTTGATCTCGATGTACCAAAACAAGTCTAGTAGAGTCTTGCATAACGGTACGAAGACATTTGTACTTCTTTTTGAGAGGCTATAGGACTTTAGGAAATCTCTCAGTTTTCTCTTGTCTTCTTTCGTGCTATAACTTGATTCCAATTGGTATTTGGTGATCCAAATTGGTATCTAATCTCCTTCACTCTTCTGTCTACAGATGGTTAACACTAGATTCAACGGCGTCAGGCCCTTAGCTCCCGTCAATGAACCAGCACAGGAATCCACTGCAAGAGGTCACGGTCGAGGCAGGAGTAGAGGAAGGGCAAGGAGAAGAGGACAAGGAAGGGTAACACCCACTAGGGGTGGAGCACCGATTGATAATGCTCCCAGATATGAGGTTCCTCCCGCACATCATGAATAGGAAGAAGATAATATGGAGATTGAGGACGAGGAGGGTGTTGGATAGGAAGATGATGCACCATCTAGGAACACTGGTGTTTCTCCCTTAGATCTAGTGTTAGCTCACTAAATCATGTCATTTCTTAAAGGATTGGTTGGTCCTGGAATCCTTTTCGCAGTGCAAGCTACCCAACCCCTAACCAACCACCCCTTTACTGTTACTAGTCCCAAGAGAGATGCAGCGTTAGGTACTAATTCCTTTTTTTGTCCTTTGTTGGGTCCCTTAATAACTAGTAACGAGCATGAGATATTGACTAAGTTTCTGAAGTTGAAGGCGCCTGTGTTCCATGGTTCTGAGAGTAAGGACGCCTACGAATTCATTTTGGATAGTTATGAAAGGTTGCATAAGTTAGGTATTGTACATCCACATGGAGTAAAGTTTGTGACTTTCCAGCTTCAGGGCTAGGATAAGAAGTGGTGGAGAGCATATGTTGAATGTAGATCGTCAGTTCTACCCCCACTCACTTGGATCCAGTTTCATGCTCTGTTCTTGGAAAAGTATGTGCCCCGGACCTTGTGAGATCGTAAGAAGAATGAGTGCATGACTTTGAAGCAACGTGGCATGTTTGTCGCTGATTAGAAGGCTAAGTTTCATGCTTTGTCTACATATGTTGCGCAACTGGTGACTACTGATGAGGAAAGGATTCATCTATTTGTCAAGGGACTGAACTCCGAGTTCACATGACTTCTGCGGGGAAAAGTTTTAATGAGGTAACAAATTTTGTGAAGAAAGTGGAACGAGTGAGTCGTGATGGGCAGGCTAAGGTGTTGGCTAGGAAAGTTAAGAGCAGAGCACAGGTAACTTTCAGGGTTCCTACTCCAGAGGTTCAGGGAGGCCGACACTTGCAGCCCGACCCATTCAGTCTGCTATGCCCGCTTCTACAGGTAATTACTCGAAAACTCCACATCAAACTTTGATTCAGGATAGCCAGCGATACGCACCTTCGGTGGGCAGCAAACCATCTTTTTATCGCACTGGTTATAATTGTGGAGAGGCTGGACATATGAAGAGAGATTGTCCCCACTCGCACATATTTGACCCCGCGCAGCAGCAGTCTAGAGAAGTGGTACTCGCGAGCAATGGTAACAATAGCCGAGGACAACCACAAGGTGGGCGAGGAGGAAATCAGCAAGACCGTAGAGGCCGGGGAAATGGTAACGCATGGAGAGGAGCAGTGCATCCAGTCAAAGAGGTCGCCCGTCAAGAAGACATGGCTCAGTGTTATGCCTTTCCGGGCAAGATCTACGTAGAGTCTTCTGACGCAGTGATCACATGTATTATTCTTGTATGTGACCGAATGACTACTATTTTGTTTGATCCGAGTTCTACTTATTCTTATG
The DNA here is from genome assembly GCA_029582725.1 of Solanum chiquidenum. NCBI lineage: Eukaryota > Viridiplantae > Streptophyta > Magnoliopsida > Solanales > Solanaceae > Solanum > Solanum chiquidenum. The sequence continues at coordinate 47,449 of JAJOOS010001154.1, read as the reverse complement.
TGTCCATTCAGTTTGCCTTGGGATTTGATATGATTTGTGATGTACTTGATTCCCACATCCATGTTTCTACCCAGTTGGAGAGTCTGTCATAGTCACCCATGTCTATCGTGCTTGTCCTATCTTATTTATGGGTTTTCAGACTTTGACTGATTTGGTCATTTTGGATATGACTGACTTCGATATCATCTTAGGCATGACTTGGTTGTCCCCCTATTATAATGTGCTTAATTGTAATACTAAGTCTGTGACTCTAGAGATCCCGAGTAGGGAAAAGTTAGAGTGGAAAGGGGTGTACAAGCCTAAGCCAACTAAGATAATATCCTCCATTTGGGCAAAAAAACTGGCGGATCAGGGTTGTTTGGCTTATTTGGCTCATATTCGGGATGTTGAGGTTGAGTCTCCCTCTATTGAGTCTATTCCTGTGGTGTCAGAATTTAGAGAAGTGTTTCCTACCGATTTGTTTGGTATGCCTCCGGATAGAGATATAGATTTCTGCATTGATCTGAAACCTTGTACTTGCCCTATTTCCATCCATCTATATCGCATGGCTCCGGCAGAATTAAGAGAGCTTAAGGCTCAAATCCAAGAGCTTCTTGACAAGAGATTCATCCGTCCTAGTGCTTCCCCATGGGTCCCCCTGTCTTGTTTGTTAAGAAAAAGGATGGTAGTATGAGGATGTGTATAGACTATCGCCAATTGAATAGAGTCACCATTCAGAATAAGTATCCACTGCCTCAGATAGATGATATGTTTGACCAGTTGCAGGGTGCATCTATTTTCTCTAAGATTGATCTAAGGCCTGGTTACCATCAGTTAAATATTAGGCCTGAGGATATACTAAAAACGGAATTTAGAATCTGCTATGGGCACTATGAGTTTCTAGTTATGTTGTTTGGGTTGACAAATACGCTTGCATTTTTCATGAGTTTGATGAATGGTGTGTTGATACCATTTCTGGATTCATTTGTTATTGTGTTCATTGATGACATTTTGGTTTATTTGAAAAGTGAGGAAGAGCATGCTGATCATCTTCGTATTGTTCTGGGTGTTCTTGGGAGACAAAAGTTGTATGCCAAATTTTCTAAGTGTGAGTTTTGGTTGAAACCAAATAAAACTTCAACAATAAAAAATGCGAGTGAAACTATGGCCTATAAACATATATCCAAAAAATAATCATACTTTAAGTATAAGTCAATAAAAGCGACCGTTCTAGAACCACGAAACTCAAAGGATGCCTAATATCTTTCCCTCGGTCAATAGAATTCCTTACCCGAACTTTGTTTTTGCATACCAGAATGAAAGAGTCATTTCCTATTGATTAAGAATTCATAAAGGTGACTTGGAACACCATAACTAAATTCCAAAGGGCGACTTTTAAAAAAAAAAAAAACTCTAATCAATATCACCACTTAAATTGGAAAAACCCTATCCGCCGTGTGAAAATTAGGGTGTGACAGATGGCGACTCCACATGGGATTTCCCCAACAGAGTCGCCAGATATGTCACACCCCTTTTTTGTGCACGCGGCGAAAGAGTTTTTCCAATTTAAGTGACGTTATTGATTTGAAGATTATTTTATTTTTTCAGAGTCGCTACATGAAATTGAGTTCTGGTGTTCCAAGTCACCTTTTCTTTTCAATTCCTAACCAAAAAGAAATAACTCTTTATTCTGGTTTACGAAACCAGAGATTTTCTGGCGACTCTGCTGGAACTAACCAGAATTCGAGCTTTGTTATATTAACTTTTACTTGATTTTATTATTTTATTTTATTGGATATATTGTGTTTGATGGCCTAATGTGCTACTTGCTGCTCATTTATGACTTTTTATATTTATATTGTTGAACTGTACTAAATTATTCTTTCTCTCACACACACCTTATGAGTCTTTGAATATACTTAACACACGTTCACATGAATGCAATTATGCATCCTATTTTTCCTTGATATAAAGTTGGAGTGTTTTGACACCCAGTGAAGGATATTTAGTCACATATCTTAGGCGGAGTTGGATCAGTAATGAAGTCGAAATAACACTGCTATCGATAAGTTGCCCTTTCCTAGCTCGAGTTGTCCACTTGAGTAAGCCAGTCTAGACACCTATCTCCTTTAGGTCATGATTACCACTAGTAGGCTCCACTCATTTACATAATTTCTATTTTACTTAGTGACTTGATATAAGAATTGTGTCCGTCTAGGACAAGTATTCATCTCTTACTTGACCACTTAGATCTTTCTATGAGCTACATGAAAAATGTATTTGTTTAAAAAGTCTTGAATAATAATGCATTTGTCAAAAAAAGAAGTTTTAATATCTTAAAATTGTTAACTGTGCAAACTGAACGAACTACACACACCTAATTCTCACCTTGATGAGATACGCAGGCAACCCACTTCGGGTTCGGTGATCCTTATTTAAAATTTCAAAAAAAAAGTGTTTAATCCTAATTCAAAAAATTTAAAAATAAAAATAAAAATAAAGAGAAAAGGTTTGTTTATCCTTTCTAAAAATAGAAATTTTATCTTTCTTCAAAAATAAAATAAAACAAAAGTTTTTACTTCATATAACAAAACTTCCTGAACTACGTTTGACCTGATTCTTGCTTTGACGAGATACATATGCAGCCTTATTTTGAGGTTCGGTCTAATAAAAGACATGTATAAAAAGTCCTCGTCGCAAAACTTGAGCAAAAAAAATGGATTTTTTTTAGAAAATTTGAACTTTGTTGGTATCAACATACTTAGAAATGTGCATAAAAAGAAATAATAAAGTGTTAAACTATTTGGCAAGACAGACCAACTTTGTTGTGACCTATAGACTTCTTTCGGTATCTCTTAATATATTTATATAATACTTGAGAAACTGTTTTGCTTAAAGTTAAGGCTAAAACAAATTCTAACTCATGTTTCATGTGAATTGTGTGGTGAGCTTTGATGCTTATCGTGACCAATGACACTGACTACGGTTCGAGTGTCGACGATCGTCGATAATATAGTAACCCAATCGAGGGTTGGGGTCGTGCCCCAAGGGAGTGGTTTTGAGAATTGATAGAAAAATAAAATTTAGTTTTAACTAGTCGTAGCTAAAGAAATTATCGATTAAAAATATTGTAAATCGAAGGGGGGGACACAAAAGTGTCAAATATCAAATTGGGGTTTTGTCACAAGTATAGCTAAAACAACAAAAATAACAAGAAAATCAAGTATGGGGATGAGTTCTTGGGGTGTGACCGCAATACAGGTTGAGATAAATAGTTGGGTACATGCTTTCGATAGAAAATTTGCAAGATAATAGTGACTAGGTTAAGCTTTAGATGGAAATAAGTTCCCTCTCGGGCAACATACCCCGTTTCAAATGCGTTCCTCTCGGACACTCATTTGCCACATGAAGACCAGCCTACGCCTTACCCCACTCACTCTCTCTAGCTGAGTGTTTGGATATGGGACTAGGGCTCACCCTCTCGGGTTGAACCTCATGTCGACCCACTCCTTAGGACATCAGTCTAGTGGTCTTTGTTTCGTGACCTCTCTCTCGGGCAAGTCGAAAACACATGGGTGACTTTGTATTTGCAACTACAAACCCATTAACTTAAACCACAATCACTAGGTGAAATCACAATTAAAATACATCTAACCTACCAGCAAGCAAGACCCAACAATAATATCAATACATATTTGCTAAATCACACCCCAAGAATGGGGGTTTTTAGCCACACATCAAGAAATAACAAAATACACCTAAAATAATAGTGAAATCAAATGGGTATAAGAAATTAAAACTTGATTTGAATTGAGAAGACCCACTTCCAACTTGGAGAAGATGAACTCTTTTCTTCAAGTTTCCAAAACCCTCTCCAAACTTGAGAGTAAAAAGTACTAAAAGTAGTATCTAAAATTTTATACTAAAATCTGATACTAAGCTATATCTCTTAACGAGTATTTATGGTTTTCAAAAATATGTGTTGTGGCTGATCACTCGGTGACATTAGTCGGAATCACCGATCAACTCGGCGATTCGCCCTTTGGTGTAGTTCATCGCCATATTGCACCGTCCTTCGGCATCGTCGTGCTCTGTGTCATTGGGCGACATAGTACTGCTTTGCCGAACTATTCGATGACACGCCGACTGCTCCCTTTTTCCGCCGACTTGATCCTTTTCTTCAAGGCTCATCACACTGGAACAAAAGGCTAAGTGAGACCCTTCGGCGATTCGCCAAGTGAACTCGGCGATCCTCAGGCCTTCATTTTCTTGTTCTTTTCAGCCTTTTCGTTCCTTTTTGCGCCTAAGTGTCCATGCTTCCACTAAAACTTCAAATACCTGAAACTTAAGCATTTGAGGACACTATCATTATTAAAATAAAGCGCAAAATGAGTCCAATCTGTGGACTCATCAACACCCACAACTTAAATTTTTGCTTGTACTCAAGCAAACCCAAGTTCAGTTGTTCAAAAAGGATGTCTAAAATAGTGCTACACAAGACTCAATCATGAATGTACACAACAAGACTTCAAACTACTTATGCAAAGATTCAATTATGTACTTAAAGATTCAAGTTGTGACACACCAATATCAAAGATTCTCATGTTCACAATACTTTCTACTAATGTATGTTCAAGCTCAACGAAAGTATCTAAATGTCCTCACACAAAAATGATTCCATATTCACACATAGAGCCTACTCAATTTAAGACCAGAAATCAGATGCAACACTAACACTCAAAAAGAGGAACACAATGCATATTTTCACCCATAGGTTTGCCCTTATTTTCCAATCGACTTTTGGTTCGGCTTACTCAAGATCAAAAGGGTTTTTCCAAGGCTTGTAATGGGGTTGAGTGCATAGGTATGGTCATTTAGGCTCAGTGACTTCTTCATCCTCGTTAGATGTGGTGTTCTCAAGGCATCCCCTTCCTTTCCTTGATCAAATTTTTTTTTTAGTGCTTCTAAGTCATCTTTTTATTCATCTCCATAGATTGCTTGGAAACCCAATTTCTTTTGTACTTTTATTCCACAACTTTTCTTTTTCATTCTTTTCTTTTCTTTTTATTTCCTCTTTTTTTTTCATAATGAGGGTTTCCATTTTTCCGCAACACCATGGGTTAAGGGGGACTTTTTCTGCACTTCTTGATTTCTCCTTTTCCTTTTTCACCGCATCCCCAACTTAGGCTTTTGGCCTAAGTTGACTATTCACTAAACCACAAATCAAGAGGATTATAGGTGGTAGACAAAGTAAGGTCTAGGGTTCATCAAGGTTCTTTCAAAGAAATGTAAGGCTCAAAGGGTGTTCAAAAGAGTTTCACACGCTCACGGGTAGGCCACAAAAGATGTACATGTCAAATTGACTCACACTCTTCAAAAGTTGCCTAAGATAATCTCAAGAGCACACCTTACTAAATCAATCAGACTAACGGGGAAAATTCTAGGTTCATTCATGCAAGGTTCAAAGTAAGCTCATCACACAAGGCATCGACACTTAAATCAAACAAGACTACACACTTTCGCTAGTGTGCAACAGTCATTACAAGAGAATCAATTTGATAAATGTCTAATCACAACAAGATGCAAAGAGTTCACATATTATCTATGCAACTTCATTTGGTCTCGTCGTAGCTGCACATTCATGTTCATTCAATTTAGAGCACTATTCAAGTCATCAATATTGATCAAAACTGAGGCTTCAATTTTTCAAAAGAATAGCCACTTTCAACATAAGCGGTGGTGAATTTTTTTGAAAAATGATAATAATTTTTTGAAAGGGTCAAAATCATTTTGCAATTAAAAGTAAGCGGAGCCATGAGCTCAATCATCCACAGAAAGCAGTGTATAAACACGAAATTGTCAACACAAAAGGTGTGGGCCAGTGAAAGAGGTAACGAGGGGATCCTGTCTACACGCTTGCTGCATTTGTCGGGGCATTGTTGCTGACAAAATAAATACGGTTATTAAGGGACTGACCTGTTGTGCTTGTTGAAATACTACTGAGAATCTAGGCGGCGATGCAATCCAAAACCACACACAAACCAATGAATCAAAATACTCCAGAAGTGCAAGAAATATAAACTGTAGTGCAGGTGTGGGTGTTTGAATAGATAAAAAGCATGGGAAAGTGAATGAAGTTGGAAATTCTAAACCTTTGGCTAGTAAAATCTGTCCACTCAGCGGCGTTAGTCAAACTCGCCAACTCACTCGGTGGTATGCCGACTGTTTAGTTCTCCGCCGAAGTTTACAGAACCTCAGGTTTACGGGGGTTCAAATAGTTGTTCCCATCGTGATCACCGACATGATCAACGATTCGCCAATGATTTCCAAAACTCACCGAGTTTTACAGACTCTAATGTTGACGATGTGTAGAGTCAAACAACGGATAGGATCGAATTCGCTGATACTTTTGGTGACTCGCCGACTGGATTTATCACTCGCCTATTTGCACCTTTTGTTCACTCTTCATACTTCTATCTGCACAATCAACACACCATTATGTTATCAAAGCTAAAAAAAAAGTAATACATGGTTTTGGGTTGCCTCCCAAACATCGCCTTAGTTAACGTCGTGGCACTACGCAACAACGCCTTCAAGCGTCTTCTAAATACACCACTTCAACCAAAGAAATCTCTTGACAATCTCCAAAATATAATTTCAGACATTGACCGTTCACTTTAAATGGAGGTCCTTCCTGATCTTCAATTTCTATTGCACCATTGGTGAACACTCATGTTACTCTAAAAGGTCCAGACCATTTGGATTTGATCTTTCCGGGAAAGAGTCTAAGTCAAGAGTTGTATAACAAAACCCAATCTCCTACCTACAAGTCCCATTTGAGTATTCGAGCATCATGTCATTTCTTCATCTTCTCTTTGTAGATGGCTGAGCTTTCATACTATCTGAGTCTAAATTCATCCAGTTCGTTCAACTGCTCTACCCTCTCCCTTGAAGTTTTTGACCAGTCCAAATTTAAGGCCTTCAATTGCCACAATGCTTTGTGTTCTAGTTCGACGGACAAATGACAAGCCATACCATAAATCAATTGATAAGGAGACATACTGATAGGTGTCTTATAAGCAGTCCGGTATGCCCATAGTGCATCATCAAGTTTCCTAGACCAGTCAGTTCTGTTGGCATTTACTGTCTTTGCCAGGATGCTTTTGATTTCCCGATTTGACACTTCAACTTGGCCACTTGTTTGGGGATGGTATGGGGTTGCTACCTTGTGTTTCACCCCATATTTACTCAGTGCCGTTGAAAATCACCTATTGCAAAAGTGAGACCTCTCATTGCTAATGATTGCCCTAGGAGTGCCAAACCTTACAAAAATGTAGCGTTTCAAAAATTGGACAACACTTGTTCCTTCATTGTTTGGAAGTGCAGTGGCCTCTACCCATTTGGAGACATAATCTACATCCACCAAGATATATTTATTTCCAAATGAGCCCATAAATGGGCCCATGAAATTGATTCCCCATACATCGAATAACTCGATTTCCAAGATAGGAGTGAGAGGCAACTCGTGCCTTCTAGACACTCCGTCTTGCTGCTGACATTGCGAGCATTTCTTTGCAAATTCATGTGCCTCTTTGTATAGGGACGGCCAGTAATAACCACTATAAAGGACCTTAGCAGTGTGAATACCACTATGGTGACCTTCTACTGGAGATACATGGCAATCATGGAGGATTTCTACCGCTTCCTCTTTTGGAACACATCTCATAATAACATGGTCAGCACATTCTCGAAACAAGTAAGGTTCATCCCAAAAGTACTTTTTAACGTCGAACATGAAACTCTTTTGTTGGTAAAAAGTCAGCTCTTCGGGTATCAATCCACTCACAATATAGTTTACAAAGTCTGCATACCATGGTGCGGATTTGAGAGATATAGCAAACATTTGTTCATCGGGGATGGAATCGTCTATGTCGACCTCATGCTCAGCATCTCCTCTTCCTTCCAACCTCGATAAGTAGTCGGCCACTTGATTTTCGCAGCCCTTCTGATTCCTCACCTCAAAATCAAACTCCTGTAGTAACATCACCCACCTTATCAATCTTGGTTTTGCATATTTCTTCATAAAAAGTAGCGGAGTGCAGCATGATCAGTGTGTACTATTACATTGGTTCCTAGCAAGTATGCCCGAAACTTTTCAAATGTGTAGACCATTGCGAGCATCTCCTGCTCTGTTGTGACTGTATAATTTTGCTTGGCGCTATTCAGAGTTTTCATTGCGTAATTGGGGTGGATACCAAATTTTTTTTCAGACACTTGAATGCGACCATACAAGCATCATCAAACTAGAACTTCACTTCCTTCTCTAGGAGTTTGCATAGTGGTTGTGCAATCTTTGAGAAGTCCTTAATGAACCTTTGGTAGAAACTTGCATGACCCAAGAAGCTGCGAATACCTTTCACTGAGATTGGTGGGGGTAATTTCTCAGTGACCTCAATTTTCGCCTTGTCAACCTCCAGACATTTTTGCGACACCTTGTGCCCAAGAAAGATTCCTTCATTCACCATAAAATGACATTTCTCCCAATTGAGAACCAAATTCGTATCCACTCATCTTTGGAGCACCTGTCCCAAGTGTGTCAAACATTCCTCAAATGTGTCCCCTACGACTGAGAAGTTGTCCATGAATACTTCCATAGAGTCTTTGACCATATCTGCAAAAATAGACAACATCCACCGCTGGAATGTTGTTGGGGCATTACATAACCCGAATGGCATCCTTTTGAATGCAAATTGTCACGCCCCAGATTCAAGAGGCGAAACTGGCTCCTAATGCCAAAACTCAGGCTTGAGCCGACCCTGTTGAACCATTTGCTACTAGCGCATAGCAGCCACATGCAATCAAGAAAACAAACAAGTATATCTCAGCTTAAAATTAAGCCCTCGGCCGGCAAGGCTCCTGTAAACTGATCCATAAAAGAAACAGTTCCTCCTAAGAGTTCATATAAAGAAAAAACCAACTAGCATAGAAGTCCTGATTGTGCCGTCGAGGCCACCATGATCTCTATACCGAAACTGAAAGCATGTATATGAAGACAATGCATCACACAACTAACAAGCTTCAGCAAACCAACAAACTAAGCCATCATGGCCATAACGTAGCTATAAACCCCACACACTAGTCTGCAAGCCTCTAAGAGTAGTAAAGATTGGCGGGACAGGACCCAGCCTACCCATGAAAATATATACAACAAAAGCTAACAAACCTCCCTACTCTGGCAGCTCCAGAGGAAAAGGGCTAGCCAATCGGATAGAAGTCAATCCTACTGCTGAGGAGGTCTACTGGGTCGTCTGTCAGGACCTGCATGCATGAATGCAGCGCCCCCAGGCAATGGGGCGTCAATACAAAATAATGTACAGAGTATGGAAGACAATAGACTATGAGCAAGTATCCTAATATACTGGAGTAATCTGGTAAATAAATCAAGAATAAGATAAACATACTGACCTGCTCCTAAATCTAAATTTATCAAAAATAATAAAACAACAACCTAACCAAGCCCCCATAAGCTCGATAGGTACAAACAACACACAAGACCACCTACCCAGGCCCTCATAAACCTAGAAGGTGTCAATCAATCTATATACCCCTATCGGTAGTCCCCTTGCCCCGTAGGTAGTCACATAGCCCTCTTAGGCAATAGTATAGCCCTGTAGGTAGCACATAGCTCTCTTAGGCATAAATATAGCATATAGGCAACTCATAGCCCTCTTAGGCAACAACATGGCCCCGTAGGCAACTCATAGCCCTCTTAGGCAACAACATGGCCCCGTAGGCAACTCATAGCCCTTCTAGGCGTCAATATAACCCTGTAGGCAACTCATAGCCCTTCTAGGCGTCAATATAGCCCAGTCGGCAGAACATAACCCTTCTAGGCATAGATCACATTCTTGCAGCTAACCACAATAGACCAAAGGGCAACAATAACAATCCAACAGCTAAAAGCGAGCAATTTAGTTATAAGCAATGTATACAAATAGCCTCTAAGTCGTGTCCAATATTGGGAAGCTACTACTGAATAAGAATCCTGATAAGAGAGGATTATATCCACTTGAGCAACCAACAATCAACAATAATGGCTACAAGCATAACAACTCCATTACAGTGCTCCTAAGCTTTAAGGAAACATGTCGTAAGAAGAGAATAGCCTTAACAAACCTTTTTTGCTAAATTCATGTGGCCTAACGACTTTTACTAATAACTCTCTCGATACTCGATCTTAAGTTCGTAATTCACCTCAAATCCTTCAAATATATCCAAACCCTTGTTGTTCCAACACTAAAGTGTGATACGCTATGAAATCGATAAAACAAATTATACCACGATGATGAGCCCAACGCATTAAACAACTTTCGTCAAGGACTTAAGTCGAGAAAATTTACAGTTTAGTTGATTCTAGAAATGGGTTTCTCTAATTTTTCTGATTCTTAACAAAAAATGAAGAAAAGGTTCGAAGAAGAAGATATATGTAAAGTTCCACCGACCTAGGGCCCCACCTCACGTGCCTGCTTGCACAATCCCATAAAAATGCAAATATCTCTCTATTCTGAAATCGTATGAACAAACGGTTTGATGCGTTGGAAACTAGACTCGTAGACCTTCGATTAGATAGGTCGAGGGTCACATAAATCTTTATAGATTGGGAGAAAATCTCTGAGACATTTGACCTAAATTTCAGGGAAATCTTTAAAAAGGAACTTACGATAACTGCCGCCAATTTTTATTTTGCCACTTACCTAACTTCAACACTTGAGATGCAACACTTGAACACTTAAAATAGGACATACCACATCATTCTTAATTTATTACCCATCCTCCTTGTCTTTCCATGGAGATATGAGTAATTTTAGACGTTTCAAAAAGTCGGGGTGTTACACAAATGTTCCATAAGGGCAGGTAAAAATGGTTTTCTCTTGGTCTTCCGACGCGATAGAGATCTGATTGTAACCAGAATATCCATCTAAAAAGAAATACAACCCCCTTTCTGATAACCGGTCAAGCATTTTATCCATAAAAGGCATTGGAAAATGGTCTTTCTCGGTTCATGAGTTAGCTTTCGATAATCCATGCATACTCGCCACCTAGTCACCGGTCTTGTCGGTATGAGTTCTTCTTTTGCATTTGGGACTACGGTTATACCTCCCTTTTTCGGTACACATTGCACTGGACTTACCCACTTACTATCTGCGATAGGGTAGATCACTCTTGCATCTAGCCACTTGATGATCTCTTTCTTCACCACTTCTTGCATTGGAGGGTTCAATCTCCGTTGATGCTCCACACTAGGTTTACATTCACTATCAAGCCGAATCTTGTGAGTACAGATCCCAGGAGGAATTCCTACGATATCGGCTATTGTCCATCCAATAACTTTTATATGCTTCCGCAGTACTTCAATGAGAAATTCCACCTGCCCTTCGACCAAATCAGCTGCAATAATCACTGGTAACATGTTATTAGTTCCTAAGAAGGCATACTTTAGATGAGAGGGTAGGACTTTTAATTCCAAATGCGGGGTTTCCTCTGTTGATGGCTTTGCAGGGGGACTTTCTCTATTTTTCAAGTCGATGTCCAACTTGATTGGATTCCTTGAGTATACTCCTAGCCCTGATAAGGAAGCTACCATTTCCCCATAGCCTTCAATTTTGGATTCATCATAGTTAGCGAGCACAGACTCAAGGGGTTCATTCTTTCGCATTAAATGGCTCACATTTGCCACTGTCTTATCTATAACATCCTCAGTAGACACCACATGTATATTACTTGGTTGCTTCATGGATTTATAGATATTGAAGGTCACTTCATCATCGTTCACACGGAACTTCAATTTTCCACTTTCGACATCGACCAATGCTCTCCCAGTAGCCAAGAAGGGCCTTCCCAAAATAATGGGGATTTCAGCATCGATTTCATAGTCAAGAATCAAGAAATCAGCCGAAAAGATGAAACGATCTACTTTTACCAATATGTCATGGAGTATCCCTACTGGGTGCTTGATTGATCAATCAGCCATAATGAGTCTCATTGTGGTTGCCTTTGGTTCACCCAAACCAAGTTGTTTGTATATTGCATAGGGCATCATATTAATGCTTGCTCCCAAGTCGCACAAAGCTTTCGCGAATTGGAGCATGCCAATTGTACATGGAATTTTGAATGCCCCAGGGTCTTCTCTCTTAGTGATTGACTCAATTGTCATAATTGCACTGCAACTATGGGGCACCTCAATTGTTTTATACTCCAAGCTCATTTTCTTTGTAACCAGATCCTTCATGAATTTGGCATACCCCGGCATTTCCAACCATGCTTCTACCAGAGGGAGGTGAATAGAGAAGACCCACTTCCAACTTGGGGAAGATGAACTCCTTTCTTCAAGTTTCCAAAAGCCTCTCCAAACTTGAGAGTAAAAACTACTAAAAATATTCCCTAAAATTTGATAATAAAAATATGATACTAAAATTTGATACTAAGCTATATCTCTCAACGAGTATTTATAGTTTTCAAAAATATGTGTTGTGCGGATCACTCGGCGACATTAGTCGGAATCGCCAATCAACTCGGTGATTCGCCCTTTGGTGTAGTTCATCGTCATCTTGCACCTTCCTTCGGCATCGTCGTGCTCTGTGTCATTGGATGACATAGTACTGCTTCGCGGAACTATTCGATGACATGCCGACTACTTCCTTTTTCCGCCGACTTGATCCTTTCCTTCAGGGTTCAGCACACTGGAACAAAAGGCGAAGTGAAACCCTTCGGCGATTCGCCAAGTGAACTTGGCGATCCTCAGGCCTTCATTTTCTTGTTCTTTTCAGCCCTTTCATTTCTTTTTGCGCTTAAGTGTCCATGCTTCCACTAAAACTTCAAATACTTAAAACTTAAGCATTTTCATCAGATATTGAGGTAAAATAAGCATTTGAGGACACTATTCTTATTAAAATAAAGCCCTAAATGAGTCCAATATGTGGACTCATCAAGCTTTATATATAAAATTCAATGGCATGACATTGTTGATCTAGAACTTGGCCTGAATGTTGGTTGAAACAAAATTTTAAGCAACATTTAACTTGGGAAAGGATTATAGGCTTTCTTTGATTCGATTGTGCCTTTCAAGACTACCAAATGACATGTTATCTATAAAATTCCCATTTCGAGCCCAAAACCTTTTTATTTGAATAACCATATTTTAGCGTATATATTTTGAGTGCAATGGTGCACTATACCTTGGTCCCACCTACCTGAGTGCACTATCAATTATCTACACAGCGCCAAAGATCTAAGTTGGGTAACAAAGTGAAAAGGTCAAATATGCGAAAGTTCAAAAAAAAAAATGACAGAAAAGATAGAATGAAAAAATGAAAAAAAATCTTCAACAAAAAGGAGAGAAAATGAGAAAAAAGAGAAGAAAATAAATGAGGAGAAACTTTCAAGAAAACAAATGTAAAATGCTAAAACGAAAAAAAAAAAATTGAGAGCATTGTGCAAATTATAAAGAGGAAATAGTCACTTTATCCCAAATAAATATCCTACCTTTCCCTAAGCCTACATTACAAGCCAATGACAAGTCCTATTTAATCTCATTTTTAGTGTTTTCATATTAGTGTATACTTACATGAGGGCCAAGCATATGGTATCTCAATCTCATGCACTGAACATCTTTTTGAGTGTGAGTGACCTCTAAAACGTCCTAAGATCAGAACACTTCTATTGTGTGAAGTAGGACTTCATTTATTGTGAGGTCATTCGAAACATGAGGATATGAATAATTCTAGTCCCTTAATTTATGCAGGATGGACTGATCTTGTTAATACTTAAGAATGTTTGAGATACCATTTGAAATTATAAGGATTACTCAAAGTTGACCTCAAATTTGTCTAAAAGTAGTTGAAGGTGATTCATATGCATAATACTAATTTTTGGTACCAAGTAAAGTCAAAACAATCTCAACCATGAATTAATTTCTTTCTTTTCTCCTCTAGTTTTTTTTAAAAAGAGTTCTTTTGTAAAAAAAAATTAAAAAATAATAATTTTGATTTATATGAACTATGTTTGACTTGATTCTTGCCATACAAGTTACGTAGGCAGTCCTACAATGGGCTCGGTCTCACAAAATAAAATTTTATATCCTTGAAGGAATGAAATTGGATCATTTGAAAAAATTGAAAAACAATAAATCAAAAAGAGTTTCAAAGTTCCACAATTTAAAAATTGGGGCATATTTTTATTTGTTAAAAAAATAATCAAATCACTTTCATTTCTAGGGAATAAGCACTCTAGTTGCATTTTAACCTTAGGGAACAAACACCCTATCATCTTTCATTTTTAGGGAACAAGCACTTAAGTTGTGTTTTGACCTTAGGAACAAACAATCTAGAGGAATTCTAGTGAATGAACATTTTGTCATCTTTTATTTCTACGAAACAAACACCCTAATTGCATTTGTGTCTTACATTTTTCTTTTGGTATAAGTAATTCTCATTTATGTTAACAGCTTATAATATTTTTCTGGTGCAAACTAAGGCAAAATAAATATTGTGGTGATTTTATTTGATGATTCTATTAAGTGAGATCTTTCTACATAATGGGATTAGAAGGACCCTCCTAAACATCGGGACGTAGTGTAACAAGGACCCTCCTGAACAATGGGACGTAGTGTAGCAAGGACCCTCTTGAATAATAGGACGTAGTGTAGCAAGGACCCTCCTGAATAATGGGACATAGTATAGCAAGGACCCTCATAAACAATGGGACGTAGTGTAGCAAGGACCCTCATGAACAATGAGATGTAGTATAGCAAGGACCCTCCTGAACAATGGGATGTAGTATAGCAAGGACCCTCATGAAATATGGGACGTAGTGTAGCAAGGACCCTCATGAACAATGGGACGTAGTGTAGCAAGGACCCTCCTGAATAATGGGACGTAGTATAGCAAGGACCCTCCTGAACAATGGGACGTAGTGTAGCAAGGACCCTCCTGAACAATGGGATGTAGTATAGCAAGGACCCTCCTGAACAATGGGACGTAGTGTATCAAGGACCCTCCTGAACAATGGGATGTAGTATAGCAAGGACCTTCCTGAACAATGGGACGTAGTGTAGCAAGGACCCTCCTGAACAATAGGACGTAGTGTAGCAAGGACCCTCCTGAATAATGGGATGTAGTATAGCAAGGACCCTCCTGAACAATGGGACGTAGTGTAGCAAGGACCCTCCTGAATAATGGGACGTAGTGTAGCTAGGACCCTCCTGAACAATGGGACGTAGTGTAGCAAGAACCCTCCTGAACAATGGGACATAGTGTAGCAAGGACCTCCTGAATAATGGGACGTAGTGTAGCAAGGACCCTCATGAATAATGAGACGTAGTGTAGCAAGGACCCTCATGAACGATGGGAAGTAGTATAGTAAGGACCCTCGTGAACAATGAGACGTAGTATAGCAAAGACCCTCCTACATAATGGGATTTAGATCAACATGATTCTCCTGAACAATGGGATTAGCAAGACCCTCCTACATAATGAGATTTAGATTAACATGATTCTCCTGGACAATGGGATTAGCAGGACCCTCCTACATAATGGGATTTGGTTACTTTCTCATAGGATAAACACTTCCTAGTCTGAGTCCTTTATTTTTATTTTCTCCTAGGATAAACACATCCTAGTCTGAGACATTTATTTTTATTTTCTTCTAGGATAAACACTTCCTAGTCTGAGTTTGTTTTTCTTTAATTCACATTTGCTAATAACTCACAAAAATTTTCCACTGAAAACTGGGGCAAAGTTTTTATTTATTTCTTTTGTTTGTGATGGTTTTCAGGTTTCTTCAAGCGAAACTTGAATTTGAAATTCAGGAACAAAGTTTCAACTCTTTTCAGAATGATCAATCCCATGATAGCCAGAATCAACTTCTTCAATGCATGTAGCAGCCTGACTTCCTGACATCTGTTTTTATTCAACTTCTGATCAAGAAAACATGCAGTCATTCAAGAACATAGTCAAATTGTCATTCTGAAGAGTGCCAAAAGCTCACTCTAAGCGGCAAGTTGAGCCTCAATCCAATTCAAGATCAAGATACTCACCCAAATATCAAGGTGATATCTGAAAGTCAAGACCCAAGTGCAGACTCAAGAGAAGTTGCATAGATAGGAGCTTGTACTTTTATTTTCCTTTTGACTATTAGCTTTGATTTTTTTATGTAAGCATAAGAGCCGCGACCTGGAGCCTCGATGGAACCTCACTTATCTTTCAACTCATCACCTCATCTCCTTAAACTACACGTTACCTGATTCCCTTATAACCCAGGATATGTAGGATGTCCAAAACCAAGACTCGATCGCACAATGTTTTCCTTCAAATACAAGTCCGATCAAAACTTGTCGCTTTATCTACTTCTTTGTCTAAAAACTCTTTGTGTTTCTAGTCAAAGAGGGGAAACTGTAGACACGCAATTTTTGACCGAACATAAGATTTTACACTAGTTTTTATTCCTTAAATATTTCTTTTATGTTTAAGTTAGTTATATTTGTTTTGTCTTAATTTAGTAAGTTTATTTTAAAAGATTTGAAAAATAACAAAAAGAAAAGATATGTTTTATTTTAATTTTAGTTTTAATATAAATAAGCTAATAGATAGACGGACAGACTCACAACACCAAAAGAGGAGAAAAATTAGAAAAAAACACAACACAATACACGCACACAAAGAAAAAAAAATATCAACAATTACAAAAGCAAAAAAAAAACAAAAAAAAAGCAGCAATGAGAAGAAAAAAAAGAGAAGAAAAATCAACACTTGAAAGTCACACCACACACCCACACATCAAAAGAAATCATTTATTTTAGCAACACAAATGGAAAAAAAAGACACGTGCAGCTAGAGAAAAACAAAGGGAAATTTTGAGGTATATTTTCGCGGTTTTAAATTCGTGACTACTGATTGTTAATCCTTTTTTCTCGTGAAATAATTTTCACAAAAGGTAACACTTATTTTTTGTATAATTTTATGTCATGATTATGCAAAAATTGATTCCAATATATTGAGGTTGTTCAGATTTTTTTATATGTTTAACTCGTTATATTATTAATTTTATAGTGTTGAGTATATATTTGAAAGTGCTATCTTTAAATTTAGAGCAAAATCAGTATGACCTATGATTATTTCGTGCGTGCTTAAAAATCTGTTTCTCACTCTTTTCTCTTAATTAATTATTAATTTTTTTATGTTCGTGTTACTAGTTTGAATGAATTCTCTGTTTGGTCGTGTTTAGAAAAGTGTTAAAGTTATTTTTATGCTATAATATGTGTGTTGCCTTGATCTTTTAGGTGCTAATAAAAATAATAATAAGATAATTTCAACCGATTTACTAACTACTGTATGTATGTCTAAAATGAAATATTATTATCATTATTATTTTAAACTACCTGAGATTGATAAATTTTGATTAAACAATGGTAGGAAATGACTAATTTTTGTAGGCAAATTTAGATACGTTAAAAATTATTTCAATTAAGAATGTGGTTATACATCTTCTTTGAAACACTTAAAAGAAATTCAAGGATGCGGTGACGCACCTTGACCAAATTATTTTAAAAATTAATTTTTATTAATTCAAACTAAGAGGTGTAAATTGAAAATGTTAGGTAACACACTCGAGAGAATAAAGTAGTTATGCTTCGAAGCTATTAAATATCAAAACAAAGAATGCGGTTACGCATCTAGGTTAAGACCAAATAAAATGTTCAACAATAAAAATGCAAACAAATAATGGCCTAAATTAATATATCCAAAAAATAAAATAATAAAAATAAGTCAAGTATAAATCAATAAAAGCGACCGTACTAGAACCACGAGACTCGAAGGATGCCTAATACCTTTCCCTCGGTCAACAGAATTCCTTACCCGAATTTCTAGTTCGCAGACCAAATAAAGAGTCATTTCCTGTTGATTAAGGATTAAACAAAAAAGGTGACTTGGAACACACCATAACGCAATTCCAAGTGGCGACTCTGAAAGTAAAATAATCTCTAATCAATGCCGTCACTTAAATTGGAAAAACCCTACCATCGTGCGCAGAAAGGGGTGTGACATCTCTGAGATGGCGGAAGGGTTTTTTTCCAATTTAAGTGACGTTATTGATTTAGGGATTATTTTAATTTATTTCAGAGTCGCCACTTGCAATTGAGTTGTGGTGTTCCAAGTCACTTTTTTATCCCTAATCAATAGGAAATGACTCTTTAGTTTTGGTCTGCGAACAAAAAATTCGGGTAAGGAAATCTGTTGACCGAGGGGAAGGTATTAGGCATCCCTCGAGTCACGTGGTTCTAGCACAATCGCTTTTATTGACTTATACTTTTAAATATTTTTGGATATATTTTATAAGCTACATTCTCGCTTGCATTGTTTATTTGTTGAACTTTTATTTGGTCTCGACCTAGATGCGTAACCGCATTCTTGGTCTTCACGATTAGAGACATAAATGTCTTCTTTGCACCACACTTAATAATTTTTATCTCTGAGTCTTATTTTAAATTAATAAAAGGTAGACTATATTATTAGACAAGATGTATCACCACATCCTTGAGTTTCTTTTTATGTCTCAAAAAAATGTATAACCACATTCTTAATTGAAACAAGATCAAAAGGTACTTAAAACTCATCTAGCATCAGAATCTCTTGTAAACTTGAGGCAACTATTCTTTTCCCACTCTTTCTTTTATCAATTATAATGGGTCTTGAATAAACTTGTAACCTATCTCGCTCGAGTTCACACTACTTAATAATAATAAATTAACCTTTAAGTATAGGATCTATGTTGCACAATATCTTCTAATTGATCGATGAGTTAGTTCAATATCGTTATCACGATGCAAAATGTCACCATTAACCCAAAAAAAAGTACTTTCAAGAATATAAGTTTTTTTTTTTTTTGCACACAAGACAACTACCGACTCAAGAGCAATTATTTTATATGTGGTGGAAATAGTATTTTTTTTTTAATTGAAACAAAACAACAAAACGAATTAAATGAAATTTTAACTTTAAGTACTAATTAAGAAAAAATACACATACAATTCATGAATAGAAATTGCCAACAGACTAACACATTTTTGTATTATTTTAGTCACTTCTTTTTAGGATTCGAAAGTTATTCAAAGAAAATAATCCCATTCAGTTGTTATTTGAATTGGTCATCAACAAATGGAATATTGTTTATAGGTGTCAAGTAAATGTTCTTATTTAATTTTCCAATTCTTTAATTAAACAACATTTGTAAATAAAATGAAAAAACTAAGTATTTTTGGAGATAAATTTTTTCTTTTTTTTCTAAATATTAATAGTTGAACTTATCATGAGTATCCTTTAACTTACATGATGATATAGAGATTTTCGCATACTCATAATCTACCAAAGTTAAACTCAAACAAAATAAAGTTCATGACTATCCACATATTGTATATCAAGAAAATTGAACCTTTAAGCATGCAAGAAATAATCATGTATTATACCATTGTTACTCTATAGTTAACGAAATAAAACTCTCAATCTGATTTGTATTATAACATTAGAGAAATATTAAGGGGTTTTAACATACTGGATTTGAACAACTTCAATATATGGGAATCAATTCTTGCACAATAATGACATAAAATTATATAAAAATAGAATATAAATAAGTGTTACCTCTTGAGAAAATTATTTCACGAGAAGAAAGAACTAACGATTAGGAGCCACGAACTTGAAACCGCGAAAATATACCTAAAAATTTGCCTTTATTTTTCTCTAACTTCACGTGTTTGTTTTTGGTTGTAACGTGAGTCTATTTTTCTGATTGTTTGTGTTGTTATGTGCTGCGTGAGTGGAAAAAAGGATAATGTGAAGGTGATTTTTTTTTTGTTGATATTGCTTCTATGCTGGTGAATTTTTGGAGTGGATTGTTTTTGGCATGGAAATTTGGAAAAAACAATAAAATAATGAATTTCTTATACCTTTTTCCCTTTCCAAATGACTTCTTTTTCCGTCCTTTTCTTCTTCTTTCTTTTTCTTCTGTGTGTAGGTTGTGCTGTAGATATAGGGGTGAGTAGTAGGGTTGTTTAGGTGTCGTGTGAGGAGTGGACTGTATAGTTGAGGAGGATGTGAGGGCGTGGGAGTGTGGGGTGGTTTTGGTAAATTGTTTAATAATTAATGTATAACATATAATATAATATAAAAAAAATATTATTGTTTAAACTAATAATAAATGATAATTAAGAAATATTAGCTTATTTATATTAAAACTAAAATTAAAATAAAACATATCTTTTCTTTTTGTTATTTTTCAAATCTTTTAAAGTAAACTTACTAAAAATATAACTAACTTAAACATAAAAGAAATATTTAAGAATAAAAACTAGTGTAAAACCTTATGTTCGGTCAAAAATTACGTGTCTACAGTTTGCCTCTCTTTGACTGGAAACACGAAGATTTTTAGACAAAGAAGTAGACAAAGCGACAAGTTTTGACCGGACTTGTATTTGAAGGAAAAAATTGTGCGATCGAGTCTTGGTTTTGGATCATGCTAAATGTTTCTCCCAGCGGAGTCATAATCATAATTTAAGTATAAGTCAATAAAAGCGACCGTGCTAGAACCACGAGACTCGAGGGATGCCTAATACCTTCCCCTCGATCAATAGAATTCTTTATCCGAACTTTGTTTTCGCAGACCAAAATGAAAGAGTCATTTCCTATTGATTAGGGATTCATAAAGGTGACTTGGAACACCATAACTCAATTCCAAGTGGCGACTCTAAAAAAAAAAATTCCTAATCAATACTGTCACTTAAATTGAAAAAACCCTATCTGCCATGGGAAAATAAGGGTGTGACAAACATCATTTTTTTTCCTGTGAGAATTTGTGTTTCCCGCTGCTACTAACAATGGTTTCAACCAATGCCTCAACTGAGAACACCTCAACCACACCTTTATTCTGTATCTGTACCAAATTCTCCCACAATTCTCACTATGAATAGCAATGAGCAGTTGATCAATATCAATGTTGTTGCTCAGGCACCTCTAAAGCTCGACAATACAAACTATCTGTTTTATTTAAAAATGATATGTTTAGACTCTTTTAGAGTCGCCACTTAATTTTTAAGAAAAATCAAGAAAACTGTTCTTTCAAAAGATTAAGACAGAAATCTCATGAAAATATTCAAAGGGGTTCGGGGTCCATATTAGTATTTCGGGAAGGGTTTGAAAGCACCCGAAATGCCCGCTAACATGCGGTTATCCAATAATTAATTATTTGGCTAAATTTATTTGAATAATTTTTATAGTTAGGACCATTTAAAGGGAGAAAGGAAAATATTAAGATATACCTAAGTACAATAGTTTACAAAATTATATTTTAAGATCAAATAAAGTGAGTTCTTAATTAGTTAATTTTTTAGAAAATTGGTTCAGAATGACTATCTTTCGGGAAATTAAATTATCGTAACCTTAAGACTAACAACAAGTAATGACAGATAATCAAATATGAAACAATAAAGTAAAGAGAGAAATTTGGACCCAAGTTTGGTTTACTGTTCACCTGGGCCAGTACTTGGGCCTAATCTTGTTTTGGGCCTTTGTCCCATTTAAGTCACCTAAACCTGTCCTAAACTAACTTACAAGAAATATCATTTTTATCTTTGGGTCTTAGGCCCAATTCTTTCACCTGTCCTAGAAGTCTAACAAGAATAATAAACATAATAATTAAATGGGCTTAGGCCCAATAAAACAAAATACAATCCTTTTCAATTCTACTCCGCCTTCGCTTTTTTTTTTCCACCTTCGAGACCTGTTCATCGATTTTTATAGTTGGCTGACTCGGAAAGGGAATTTGAGCCTTTATGGCTCTCTCGAAATGCAAGGAAAGAACATGTGAGTCCAAATGAACCCGGAGAAATTTCACATTCAAACAAAAATAAATAAAATATGTGAGTAACAACTTAATGACTTAATGCAGGAGGATAATGAAAAGGATTAATTGCTACTGTCTAAGCATCATAATGAGAACAAAATGATTAATTATGATCAGAACCAAGTGCATAAGTATGGAGAAACAATGTCCACATGTATATGTTAAAATACCCCAAAGACAGTGACCTACAAAAATAACCATAGATGAATGTAAAATTAAATTCAAGAGTGACTAATTTTATGCTAAGAAACAAAACAATTCGATGCTCATCAAGCAGCTAACAACACAGAGTAAAAAAAAAAGGAAATGCAGCAAACTTACGGGACTAAGCAATCGAATGAAGTCAACATAATAAAAGAGAAGGTTAGGAAACTCTTAACAAATGCACACCCTAATCAACGCTGGCGGGAGATAAGAATTTGACATGTTCTAAAAATATTTCAACATGATGCCTAGGTCTGGATGCTATTAAGAAATCTAAACGAGTTTAAACAATTAGTAGTTGATGATAAATCCATTACAAGCAGAAAACACTAGACAGCTTGACTTGATGCGACTAGGCAGGCACATCACCTAATTCTTGAAAGCTCCTAAGCTACTGGGAAATGACATGAATGATAATAAATATAGTGAAAACACATAATAGAAGGCTCACTTCAGTAGGCTAACGACTATAAACAAAAGCTTACAGCTAGGTTATAAATCAAGTTATCGACAAACTTATGATAAGCTATGGTCATAATATCAAGAGTTAAAACCAAAATAGGCATGGATATCATTCAGGCTATATAGGAACATGGATTAGATACTTCTATTAGGCGAGATTAAACTGGTATTAGCAAGAATCTATAACCATAAGAAAGAAACAGAGGCAAACCACCCAGAAAAAACAACTACCTTTCTACGGCATTGACGAAAGCAAGAATAAACAGTAAAGGAGCCAAACGATGTAGCTGATTCACTCATAATTGTGACTAAATGTGAGTCAAACCATTTCGAGCAAAGCGAGACAGAAACTCGGCTAGCTCTTCAGGTCAGATATAGAGCCAACAAATCCAATAATTACCACCAAATACTAAAAGAAAACTCATCAACATTTGACTCATGCTCGACTCTAAGAGATTTTGCAGGAATAGCTAGACGAGCGATGAAGAAACTATCAAAGAAATAGTTTATCACAATATTATTAGGCTAAAACAGATTCCGCCATGAACATGAAAAGAACACTGATAGAAGAACTAAATACACCTAATGACATGATTTAAACAAAATCTTAAATGCATATCACGTGCCACTGGATCAGGATGGAAAATAAAATGAGGTTACCTTTCTTGGAGCAGCGTTCTGAGACAAAACGAGCAGAGGAGCAGCGACTTCTACCACGAAGCTCGGACACGAATCAAGAAACAAGAAATCTTTGCAGAATCTCGAACTCAAATGAACGATGGCAAGCAAAAAAGGAGAATAACACTCAGACTGAAACTAGTTGCCTTCCCTTTTTACTTGAATGTATTTCCAGATATTTTGTAGTTATCTTTTGCTTAAGATATTGTATCTAAGAAAAACGCCAACTTTCCCCAACTTTTTCTAAAAAAAATTCCCTCGGCTCCTACCAAATTTTTCCCACTCTTCTCCCTCTCTAACAGTGAATCAAAAGCAACATATATAGAAGGGAAATAGGGTTCGGAATGGGTGAAACTGACCAAAAACAATCGGGCAAAACAGGGCCCAATTCCAAATTCAAAAATCAAAATATTTCACCAATTCGGGGAGACACATTTTCTTGCGATTTCAACCTCCGGAAGAGGAAAGGGGGAATAAACGGCTGGGATCGACTCACATGTCCTTCTTGTGCTACGTGGTTCAATCTCAAGCTTGGCAAGGACGAAAACGCGACTGGCAGATGCTTTTTGCTGCTGTTGCAGCGAGGAAGACGCTGGACTGAACGTCTTTGTCGTTTGGGAAGCTGCTGGGTTTTGGAAATTGCACGATGTTTTGGGTTTTTTGTCATTTGCTGGAAGAAGAAGAAGAACAGAGGTATAGGGGTGGGGTCGGTTTGTTTTTGTAGTGGGTTTGTACGTATGGATCACTGGGAATTGTGTATGTATTGTATGTTGTATGTTGTGGTGGTGGGTTTATTTTTGGTATTGAATTTGGGCTGGAAATTATGGAATTTAAGTGGGCTGCTAAAACTAATTTGAGAAGAGGAGAAGTGGGCTGGAAATTGAAATGAAAAGGCCCAAAAATGGGTCTTTCAAAGAGTGAAGATGAAAGTAGGGGAAAGTGGCTAAAATTGCAAAATAGCCAAATGAATTAACAATTTAGCCAAGTTGAATTTAGTCGGTGAGTTCGACCAAAGCTAAATAGGATGAGTTTATATAAATTAATTAATGAACTTCTTAAATTTAACAAAGTAAAATAATTAACTTAATTATAAAATAATTGATTCAAAATATAAACTATAACTATATAAGTTAATTACCAAAAATGCTTAAGTAAAAATAAAATCTTTTTTTTTCTTTTTGAAATGATTTATGAATATGCATAAAATGTACTAATTATACATATATCATTGAAAATTATAAAAATGACGAATTTATTCAAACTAACTCGCAAATTATTTTGAATTTTAAAAAAACTAATTATTTTAAAATCGTTTGAAATTGAAGAAACTCGATGATTAATCTATATGTGCAGGTCCAAAATTGGGTGTCAACACTACCAATCATGGAGATACCAGTGGGAAACCATCCTCACTACATATGATTTTCTCCATTTTATTGAACAACCACCAAGTTCAACAGCCACACCTTTTCATCAGCGACAAGACCATCTCATTCGGAGTGTCATTGTTGCCTCTTTATCTTCTGATATTGTTCCCTTTGTCATTGATGCCAAATCTTCCTATGCTCTCTGGAAAATTCTGACGGCAACCTATGCGAAGCCATCGCGTGCTTGTATCACGAGTCTTAGAGAGTCTCTAAGCAACTTGAAAAAGGGTAACCTCTCTATTACTTCATATCTGCAGAAGATCAAACAAATCTGAAGCACTTTAGTTTGTGCTGGCATTCATATTTCAATGGATGAGCTCTTCCTTCATGCTCTTCATGGACTTCCAGCTGAGTATGACACTATCACTGCAGCTCTACGTGCTTGAGAAACTCCAGTGACATTTGAAGAGCTTCATGAGAAGCTTCTTGATTTTGAGCAGAATCTCATTCGCTCATCTTCCTCTACCACAGTTCCAATCACAGCAAATTTTGCTGCTAAACCATTGCTTTACAACAACCGCTCTCGGCCCAATCATGCTTCATCTCCTGGAAACAACTCGAATCCAACGAATAGACCTGCTTCTAATAATTTTGGTGATCAACTTGCGGGTCAAAACACTAACAGGAACCGTCCTCGTGTTACTTGCCAACTCTGTGACAAGCCTGGTCATCACGTGAAGTAGTGCCGAAAATTATTGGCAATTCTCTCTCTAATCAATGGATCTGGATCAGATGGACATACAAGAAACAATGCTCCATATCAAACACAACAGCCACGTTCTAACTATGCAACTCACTACACTCCCAATGATGGAAATTGGCTTATTGATTCTGGTGCCTCGCATCACGTCACACATGATCTCCACAATATGTTCCTTCACTCATATTATGATGGCATTGAAGACATTATGCTCGGTGATGGTAAAGAACACAAAATCACCCATACAGGATCTGCTTATTTATCTTCATCTTCTCGGCCTTTAACTTTATCCAATGTTTTATGTGTGCCTAAGATGGAAAATAACCTTATTTATGTTCATCAACTTTGTAATGATAATTCTGTCTCTGTCACGTTCTCACCTTATTCGTTTGTTGTGAAGGACTTTTGCACAAGGGCGCCTCTACTAGCAGGGAAACCTGAAAACGATGTTTATCCATGGCCTTCATCTCTTCGATCACCAACCTCTCATCAAGCCCTCACCACCACTACAACCGCAAGTGCTTCCAATTGGCATCGACATCTCGGTCACCCGTCCTCTCCCACTCTTCGTCTAGTTTTCAAGCTTTTAGCTATTTCATCTTCTTTAGAAAAATCCTTCTTTTGCAGTTTATGTAAATGCGGTAAAATGTGTAAGTTTCCTTTCTACAACTCTACAATAAAGAGCAATGCTCATTTGGAATACATTTTTTCAGATGTTTGGGATCCTTCACCAGAAATTTCAATATATGGTTTTCAATATTATTTAATATTTGTTAATCATTACACGAAATACATCTGGTTCTTTCCCATAAAATGAAAATCTGATGTATCCATTATATTTCCCAAATTTAAGAAAGTTGTAGAAAAGCTTTTTCAAAAGCCCATCATCCCATTCTATTTGGACAATGGTGGCAAATTCATCCATCTTCGATCCTTCTTTGAAGACAATAGGATTTCTCACCTTCTCACTTCTCCACATACCCCTGAACATAATGCAACCGCCGAACGTTGTCATCGCCATATTTTTTAAACAGGTATCACCTTGGTCATATGCCTTTACTACTGCAACCTACTTGATCAATCGCTTACCTACCAAAATCTTAGAGAACTTGTCTCCGTATTTTCGACTATATGGCAAACTACCAATCTATTCCAAGCTTCGGGTCTTTGGTTGTTTGTGTTACCCCTGGTTAAGGCCTTATAACCAAAATAAATTGCAACCTCGTTCCAGCCCATGTATTTTTCTTGGATACTCACAAAATCAAAGTTCTTATCTTTGTCTTGATCCTGTGAAGTCTAGGTTATATGTATCCAGATACGTGGACTTTGTGGAACATCATTTTCCATACTCATCTATGGAAATTAAAGTCAATTGACCTAAGTCTAACACTATTGATATATGGGTTCTCTCTCATCACATTATTCCTTTTACATCAAGCCCATCTGGTAACTCCTCCCATGCTATATCTACAACATCAGATTCAGGAAGTACCTCTCATAAGGCTGCCACTAGCAATCGGTCTTCATCAGATGAGCCTGAGAATTCCATCACATCTTTCCCAGGTATGTCTTATTCCACATCATCTTCTACCTCTGCTTCTTCATCCTCATTATCAGTACCAACCCATTCGACTTCATCCATTCCTTCTTCTGCCCCTATACCAAATCACTTCATAGTTACCCGTTCTAATAACAATATTAGTAAGTCAATTCAAAGACTTTGTTTCAATGCTACTTTATCTTCTAAAGTTGAATCATCCCCTGTTGCTCAACCTTCTAAATTGCAAGCCACTTCCTCAAATTCCCATTGTAAATCCAAGCCTACCAGATCCTTGGTTTCGTTCAGTTCAATACCCAAACCTATTGAGCCTAGGAGTGTTAGTCAAGCATTAAAAGATCCTAAATGGCGTGCTGCCATGAATGAAGAGTTATCAGCTCTTAAGAGTCAAGGCACATGGTCTCTTGTACCTGCAAATCCTCAAGCTAAACCCGTAGGGTCTAAGTGGGTTTTTCGAGTTAAATACAACTCAGATGGAAGTATTAGTCATTATAAAGCCTGACTTGTTGCTAAAGGTTTCTTGCAGCGTTCAAGTATTGATTATGGTGAAACATATTCTCCAGTAGCAAAGCATACCACAGTGCGTGTTATTCTCTCATTGCCTGCCATATTTGACTGGCTACTTCGTCAATTAAATGTTAACAACGTCTTCTTGCACGGTACTCTATCGGAAGAGGTTTATATGTATCAACCTCATGATTTTGTGAAAGAGACATATCCCACTCATGTTTGTCGGCTTCACAAAGCAATTTATGGGCTTAAACAAGCTCCGCGAGCATGGTATGAGGAACTCAAATCCTATCTTATTTTATATGGATTTTTCCACTCTCAGTCAGATCACTGCTTGTTTATATATGCTAAATCTGGAGTTATGCTCTATCTCATTGTCTATGTTGATGATCTAATTATCACGGGTAATCATCAAAGTTTGGTGGAAGATTTTATTAGGTGTCTTGCTAATCGTTTTTCTATTAAAGATCTTGGTGATTTGAATTTCTTCTTGGATGTTCAAGTTATTCGCTCATCTTCTGGAATTTTCTTAAGCCAGCAGAAGTATATCTATGAGATCTTAGACCGAGCCAACATGGTTGAAGCTAATCCCATGCGCATACCAATGGCAAGTGGATCTTTTCCCATGAGTAGTGATGGCTCTTTACTTGAGGATCCTAAAGAATATCATAGTATAGTTGGAAGTTTACAATATCTTCATCTTACCAAACCAGATGTTGCCTTTGTTGTAAGCAAGTTGTCTCAGTTTACAAGTGCCCCAATAACTACACATTGGGCTATGGTCAAACGAGTTCTTCATTATCTTGCTGGCACATCTGCTAATGGACTGTTTCTTCGCAAAGGCAAGCCACTAAATTTTCACCCCTTCTCTGACTCAGACTGGGCAGGTAATCGTGATAATCGCTCCTCTACTACAACATACATTATGTTTCTAGGCTCCAATCTGATCTCATGGAGCTCTAAGAAGCAAAGAGTTGTTGCTCGCTCGTCCATAGAAGCTGAATATCGTGTTATTGCTTCAGCATCAGCTGAAATTTGTTGGGTCCGTAATTTGCTTCAGGAGTTATCTATTTTTCTCAAGGAACCGCCAGTTATCTATTGTGATAATCTTGGTGCTACCTATGTGTGTGCTAAACCAGTTTTTCACTTCAAAATGAAGCACATCGAGATTGACTGTCATTTTGTTCGAAATCTCTGCCAACAAGGTCTGCTGCGTATTTCTCATGTTTCATCCCGAGATCAGCTGGCTGATCTTCTTACCAAGCCACTTCCAAAAGCTCCATTCGAAGCATTAAGGTCCAAGATTGGTATATCAGACCGATCTACCATCTTGCGGGGGCATATTAGTGATACCTCTTGATTGATATTAGGATATCTCTTTATTGATATTTCATATCTTAGTATCTCATTAGTGATTTAGCTTCTATTATAATTAGGTGAAGATCACAATCCTTTAGTAGTTGATTATGCATGTATCGTGTGACTAGTATATAATAAAAGAAGTGGGAGACATGCATTGGAGCCCTTTATTCGATTTGATTATATAGCATAGTAGAGAAAAAATGTAAAATCACCAAAGGGCTTACACGTGGCTTCATTCTTGGACGTTCCCTACGGTGGTGGATTCAGGATTTCATTCATGTGTTCAAAAAATAAAAGTATAAACGTGTGAATAAGCCAATAAAACACAATTCCAAGAAAGTAGTAGTATATAGTTTATATGTACAAAAGGTTAGTTCAGTTACAAGAGACCTTTTAGTAGTAGTATATAGTTTATAGGTTCAAAAGGTTATTTATTATTTGTTTATTTATTTATTATTATTATTATTATTATTATTATTTTTATTACTATATTTTTTTACAAAACTCATAAGTCATTAGGATCAAATTATAAGTCATATTTGTAACCACTTACCACGCACTTATAGTAGTCAAAATACAGTGATGATTGACAACGACGAGGAACAAAATTCTCCGAAAGACTTTTAAAACTCATGATTTTGAATTAATTATAAATATTCGTATACTTATAAATTATTTTATTAAATTTTTAATAAAAAAATTAAATTAAATTTATTTTTAAATATAAAAAATATCATTCTTTTTAAATATGTTAGAAATGAACATCACGGTTGATTGGGTGTACAGAAACCGATTTAATCAATAAATCGAATAGAAAAAATGCTATTGATTCATTGATATCGGATTATTGGGTTAGCGATTTTTATATATTTTTGTAAATTCTTTTATTGAACTACCGGTTTTGTTTCCAATTGTTAGATTTTGGTTAACTTATGATTAAACTGATCGTGATAATCAATAAGATGGTATTAAAATTACATGTAGAATCATATAAAAGAGGTTCTAGAGTTTAGATAGATATTCTATTCTTATTTTCTAAATCTTATTTGTCTTCTGAGCAAGGTATCATGAATTGTAATTTTGTCATTTCAGTTGACAAATAGTAGGATGAAGAGCCTTTTCTCAAATAGAAATGACTTAGTTGAGCCAAATTTTTAACGGATGATATAAATAAGTCTTTTCTCACCATTCATACACACCAATTAGTGCTTGTTTGTTCGTAGATTTATTTTTTTCATAAAAATAAAAATAAAATTATTAGAACTTTTTGAAATTTGAAAAGTTAAAAAGAAAATATTTTCGTAATTTTTACTTCAAATCATTCAAAAAATGCAAAAATAGTTTTATTTATTTATGTGAAAGTAACTTTAATTTTTAAATATAATTTTAAATTTTAAAAATAAATATTACTATTTTACTTTTAAATTTAACAATTTTTTATGTCCGAACGCGCAATAACTTTAATTAAGTACTGCTTCCAGAAGCTTTGCTTCCTTGGCAGCCTACCACTAATTCAATTCCCACTCTTGAATATTCAAAGTACAGTAATATTATAATCGGATTTCCTTTATCTTTATATGAAAATAATGATCCAATCAAATAAAAAAATGTGACTCAGGTATAAAATCATATGACTACTAAAATTTTGATTTCTTGATCACTAAACTGTCATTTATTAATTTCACAGTGTATATATATGTATTCTTGAAAAACAAATTAAGATAATAAGAATAGTCACTATATACCAAGAATACTACTCTAAAGAATATTTACCACCTCTGATCAGGGTGTATGATGCAATAAATATGATTAATCAGTCTTCTATGTTTAATTAGAAATATCAAGTTCAAGTTACAAATAACGTTTTTATTTAATATTTCTCAAATACCATAAATTTAAATTAGTCGGAATCTCAAAATAAATACTTTATAAGTGTGTAAGTCTTTAGTCAAGAGAATTTATTTTTTTTGGGAGGAGGGGGAGATACGCCCCATAATACAAGTCATTTACTCATGACTAGGAAATAAAAAAGTATTATCTATAAATTCTGATTATTTTCCAATTATTATTATTTTATTTTTATAAACCAAAGTTTCTAAGTTCAAAGGCTATATATTAGCTCACTTTAATTCTTCCTTCAACTAATTAATATTTTGTATCCATGAGTGAGTGACAACATGCCAAATACCACTGATTGGGTACAAATATATCAACACATCCTCTAGACCACCACCATGACCTCCACTAATCCTCTTATTTTGCCTTATCATCACGGCCCGTCGGGCCGTAACTCTAGGCCGAGAAGAACACGAGCTTCACGGCCAACCCCAACAACGGTATTCAATACCCCCGTTCAATACAGACACTAGAAATTTCCGGGCCATGGGTCTACAATTTATCGGAAATCAAAGGGCCCATTTAGTTTTCGGGCCCAGGAATATTAATTTTGTGATACCTAGTGCATACAATATACAGTTTCAGCAGCAAGTACAACCAAATCAGCAGCAAGTACAATAAGTCAGCAGCAAGTACAACCAAATCAGCAGCAAGTACAAATTGGTGACACTTTATTTTTGGCAAAAGAGTTTGATGGACCCTTATACTTGTATGCGTTTGTATTATGAACCCTTCTACTTAACTTGTTATCAACTGGACCCTTAAACTCAATAATAATTAATATACTAAATCCCTCTGATCATTGACCATGCTTATGTGGCATTAAGATGGCTGAGTTGGCTAGAGAGCGTGAATACACACGTGTTAAGGCAAGTGTACACCATATTTAAAATTAAAAAATATTAAAATTATAAAAGAATAAAATAATTAATTTTAAAATTAAAAAACCCTGCTTCTTCACCCCACCTGCCTACTTTTTCAGGCATCCCCATCCTTGCTCAACCCTTTTTTTTCTTTCATTTTCTTTAGACGATCTATACGCCGGAGGCGGCAAGGAGTCCCAAGGCATGCTGGTTCGATGGAGGCGGCAAGGAGTCTCTTGCTGGTTCGAGGGAGGCGGCAACGATAGGCGGTCCTTGGTGTTTTGCAGGGGATCAACAGAGAAAGAAAGACAGTGAAGGGGAGAACGAGGCGAGTGAGCTGGTCACGACGGGTAAAGAGGTTTGGCCGCCGGAGTTGTGGTGCGGCGACTTAGATTTGTGGAGGCTGGAGAAAAATGAAAGGAAAATGTAGAAGGTGATCGACGGAGATAGAGACGTGTGAGGGAGAAAGTATTTGTGGTCTCGCCGGCAAAAGGAGTGGTGGCTGTGGCAGCTTTCTCCGACGAATTTTGGACATTTCACGGCTGGATCAGGTAGAGGACGAGTGGAGACCCAAAATTTACTTTAAAGAATAAATTAACAATTTTTAAAAATAGTTAATATAGATAATTATGACGTGGTATTAATTTAAGTGACATGGATTTGACATGTCATCTATTCAAGGGAGAGTGAGCTATACACATGGTAAGAGGGGTTTAACAATCATTTTTTGATTGAGTTTAGAGGTTTAGTTGGTAAAGGATTAAGTAGAAGGATTCATAATACAAACGCATACAAGTACAAGGATCTACCAAACCCTTTTGCCCTTTATTTTTTCATGGACTAGGAAATACTATAAGTTCTTCTATATCTAATAATATGGAGACTTCTGAGAATTTGGTTATGGATGATGATTGGATCAATAATACATTGCCACGTCAACATCAACGAGGATGCAACTGAAAATATTTTTACACACTACCAAGAATCGTGATGGGAATGGATCGATAATGATTCATCCACTTTAAAATAGAGAGCTCGAGTTTTTAAAATTCTAACAAGGTACCGACATGAATTCAAATTCATTTTTTGTTTTGTTTTATTTTATTTTATTGTAACCTTCTTTTCTTTTGCGTAGTGTAATTTTTTTTTTCTTTCTCTACGTGTAATTCATCGACTTCTTTATTGCATTTTCACACTACATATAGTTTTTGTGGTTTTAATGGAATCTTTGTTGTATACTTTCTTTCCTTTATGCTTATTTTAAAAAGAAAAATCGGGAAATGACCAAAAATACCCTTTAACTATTTAAAAAGATTTAAATATACCCCTCATTCACTTATTGGGCTAAAAATACCCCCCAATCCACCTCTTTGGTCCATTTCGACCCTTAAGTCTAACAACCTTTTTTTTTAAAAAAAACTATCATTATTATTTATTACGTGACATCTTATTGGACAAGATTAAATTCTAACCCATTTCATTTTTTCCTATCCCCCTTCAATCCATTCCAATGCCCCATGACCCAAACCCAATAAAAGACCCATAAAAAGCAAGTAGTGAATTGGGTTAGTGAACATTACAAATCTCTTTCTTCATATCAAAGATAGGGTAAACAAATTTCATACTACCAAAACTAAATGGGCATGCAAATTTCTTTTTCTTTTTTTTTTGTCCTAAAATATCTTTAAATTTCCTTTTTCAATTCTTGATTTTAACCGAAAGTGATCAGAAGCTATGAGCAGTATAGCCATTAGCAAAATCAGAAGATTATCCATTAAAACTTATCATCTTCAAGCAATCTTGAATATCATTGTCCGATATCATCAATTGATCCCATAACTCTTCTTCTGTATTAATTTTTTGTTGTAATTACATCGACTGGTGTTGTTGTTGCTGCAATTGTAGTATTATTCTTTTGTTGAATTGATATGTAATCTGCAAATGAGAAATGTTCTAGGCCATACTCTGGCTGCTCTTCTTGGTCTCTGTCTTACTCCTATGTAGTTCTTCTTCTTCGCAATAGTTTTTAAAGTCTTATTATTGCCAGCAGCAGCAGCCGGGTTCAAAAATAGTTGCAACCTAAATTACTATTTATTTTGCAGAATTGCCAATCATTTTCTTCTTGTTAAAAGCTTAAAGGAGAAAGAATGATAAATTTATCTTTTTAATGGGTCTTCTAATTGGGTTTGGGTTATGACCCATTAGAATGGGTTGGAATGGATAGGAGAAAAAATTAAACAAGTTGGAATTTTATTTTATCCAATAAAAAAATGTCACATAATAAATAATAATAATAATATTTTTTTTATAAAAAAGGTTGTTAGATTTAAGGGGAGAAATGAACCAAAAAAGTGATTGAGGGTCCCCGGGTTTTAGCCCAATAAGTGAATGAGGGGTATATTTAAACTTTTTCAACTAATTCAAGGATATTTTTTACCCTGAAAACATTTTAAGTGATATTCATGTGTTTCATTACATATTTAAATATTATTGAAGGCAAAAAAATCGACCAATAAACCTTTTTAAACTTGTTATTTAAAAAAATGAGTATATGTTTTCACTTTTAATCCAATTTAGGTGTATTTGTATATATAATTTAAAATATCTAGGAAAAAGACAATATATAATGATCCTTTGTTTTGTGATTATGATTTTCATTTTTGGATGCTAAGAAACTGATTGAAAGTGATATTCATGTTTGTCATTACATATTTAAATATTATTGAAAGAATTAAAGTAAAAAAAATAAAACTCTATTTTTGAATGTTTTAAAAGTTTGAAAACTCATAAATCAATTTTGTGATTTGTTGAAATTTTTGACACTTTGATGATTGGGGTTCGTTGGGTGTCATTTTGAAATTGTGATTAAAATTAAGAGCTATTCCCCAAAGAGTTGACCAATCTCTAATGGAATTAATATCTTGGTTGAAGTTCATAGGGAACGAAATATAATTTTTATATAATATTAATGTAAGAATGCATGATTTTTTGTCAAAATATTTTATGGGCGTCCGTGACAATCTATTAAATGGTGTGCGTTGGTTCGGAGGGACAAACATCGACATTTTCAAGTTCAAACGAGGCTCGGAATGGAAAATATAAATGTTTCCATTTTTCGTGCATTATAGTATATGGATTTTGGTGATATATGCGCCTGACGGCTTTTTGGTCAAACTTTTTTTGTGCGTCCGTGACGACCTATTTAATGGCGTATGTTGGTTCAGAGGGGCTAACGTTGGCATTTTCAGGTTCAAATGAGGCCCGAACAGAAAATAGGGATTTTTTCATTTTCGTGTGTTATTAGTTCATGGATTTTGAGTGATATGTGTGCCCGGCGATTTTTTGATTGGAATTTTGTGTGGGCGTTCGTGACGACCTATTTAATGGCGTGCGTTGGTTTGGAGGGACAAATGTTGACGTTTTCAAGTTCAAACGAGGCCCGAAACGGAAAATTGAGATTTTTTCATTTTTCATGTGTAGTCCATGAATTTTGGGTGATATGTGTGCCCGACGGTTTTTTGGCCAAATTTTTTTGTGGGCTACCGTGACGACCTTTTTAATGACGTGTGTTGGTTCAGTGGGGTAAACGTTGGTATTTTCAAGTTTAAACTAGGTCCGAAACGGGAAATAAGGGTTTTTCATTTTTCCTATGTTATAGTCCATGAATTTTGACCAAAATTTTTCTGGGCTTCCGTGATGACCTATATTTAATGGCGTGTGTAGGTTCGATGGGGGAAAACATTGACATTTTCAAGTTCAAACTAGGCCCGAAATGGGAAATAGAGATTTTTCCATTTTTTTTATGTTATAATCCATAGATTTTGGGTGATATGTACGCTCGGCGTGTTGGTAAAGTTTCGTAAAGTTTGTGTACACTATAAGTATTCCAGACCCCATTTTGCATTGGCTGTGTTGGTGAATTATTTATGTTATAATACATCAGAACTACTATGGTTAAGCAGACGGCTAAAAAAACTTGTTTCTTCATGACTATTAAGGTTAATTTTTGGACGTAATAAACCATTAGTCTAATATATCTATGAATTGGAATCCACTTTAAGAAAGATAATCAAGACTTTTTATATTGTCCTTGGTCTTTTATATATATCCCTTTGTGTAATCTCAATATTCTATGTGCATTTCTGAATAAGACTTTTCAATAATTTTATTTTACTAAGTTCAATATTGGTGAGATTAGTCAACATTTATCACTTTCAAGGTAACAACAATCATACTGATTCATTCATTATATGTCGCTTTGACATTCGTGCAAAAGGTACTGTATGAGAAATGTACTTCTAGGCCTTCTCTCTTCGATGACGGACAACTAGAAGACCGACTTCAAAAGCTTCTAAAAGGCAGGAGATACTTGGTAGTCATTGATGAAGGTCTTGCTACTTAATTATTTGGATATTTGGTACTGGAGAGCCAGTTGTTATCACGACTATCTCTTAAAAGTTGCAGGAATAATTCAGATATAATCACAGTTGTGCCTTAAATTTCAAATTTTGGCTTCGCCTCTGCCATTTGCCAACCGTGCTTTGTTGTGTGAATAACCAGAAAAATAGAAACAAAATGAACAAGCTTGGGTCACTTTTCTTGGCCAACGCAGAGGCTTTAGCAGAAAATTAAATACTGTATGTTCGACTATCCGAATTAGTAAGTGTAAAACTAAAACTAGAGCTGGTTGATAGAGACTAGAGCAGAATGCTGGAAATGTGGTGGAAGTTAACTTGTCTCAGGAAATAATTAAAAGAAAGATTTTTGTACTTTTTCTTTTCAAAATTGTGAAAATACACAACTTGGCAATTTGTTTATTTTCATACTAAGACATATTCTGCTTCTTCCTGTGCAGAAACTCCCTATTTTTATCACACATAAGAGAGAAAAAGGGATCATATGACTTAAATTGCTATTACTTGTCTTATGAGAACCATACACCCATAAATCAATGGAACTTACTGGACATAAGCTTGACTCGTTGAGGGATGTCCTGGAGAAACCACGGAAATTAACTTGACCATCTTGAGGCATTAACAAGCTTGGAAATTGAAATTGCAGAACTAGCATACAAAGCAGAAGATATGATTGACTCGAAATCAAGAAAAGTTTATTTGTCCAAAAATGCAAAGAAAGGAAGAAGAGCTTTCTGGAAACTTCGTTTGGTCTTGGAACGAGCAGTAGGACACATTGATTCCATCATTAAGAAGTGGATAGGAATGATGAACAGGTACACCAACTGGATGCAAAGATCTGAAAAATCGAGAGTTGTGGAATGCATGATGTGACCTGTGAGTTCTGCTTGAGGGAAGCTCAAAACATGAATTTGTGAATGTTCTCAGAAGAAAGAGTGATAATTGTATTTTGGCAAATTCATGTATTTACAATTGGACATAAATTTCAATTTTAAAATCTCAACCCAACAGTAACAATTTTGTACCTCCAAATATTGTAACATGTAAGTAAGAACACAATGTTAGAATTAAACATTACCTCCATGCTCTCCTCCCAAGAAAATTTAACATGGTAGTACATTATTTTCCCATTGTCCTCCTCTTGTAACAACATTTCTCACTAAAGCATCTGTAGACAAACCCCTAACACCTACACAATTGTTTGCCAACCTTGAACCAAGTCACCACCTATAGGTGGAAATCCATTCTAGATTTCTTTTCATTACCTCTAGTGGGAAAAAGATCCCACAAAGAAAAAAATTGTATACTATGAAATCACCATATCATTAGTGCACCAAATCATCTCCTAAATGAATAGAATCATTGACATAAAAAATAGCATAAGCTCCAGACCTCGTTGTGTCTTTGTATCTTCATGATTATTGTCTCTCTCTCCCTCTTTTATTGCATGTATGTGCATGTGTGCATGTCTTGCTTACCATACAAGGATCTGGTATCTCTTTGACCATGGTCATAGTGAACTTAAGAAGAACTCTTCTAAATCAACCCCATTTTTAAGTTTGAAACTTCGATCAAATAATAAACAAAAGTAAATAAATATTAACCTCGCTTATGCATCCACCAAGTTATAGTATACAATATACTAGTACTCTACTACCCAAGAGAAAACCAAATTACAATAAGATTATCACTAAGATTAACTTCAATAACTATGCTTCATTTAGTTCATATCACAAAATCTATTGACAAATAGTTGTTCTTGAATAGTTGATAGAAAACTTACATATGTTCCTACTTATCTTCCTTCTCATATGTCTTCTCATGAGTGCATGCGCAATAGGCTCATGTTGTGATCACAAACTAATAGCTTTGTACTTGTTCAATCCTCTCACTTTATTTACCTTCCATATTTCAATGGGCCTACAAAGTTCTTAGTTGCACGGACTCTTAACTTTTGATGTCGCATGCACCTGTGTTAGATTCTCCAAAAATATACTATTTTTGGCAAATTTGACACGCACCTTGTGTTGGATTCTCCAAAAATGTACGACTTTTGGCAAATCTGACACACACGTTGACAGTTTTGAAGAGTCCGAGCAACAGAGACGACGTTCCCTTCAAGTCAAACATGAAAAAGTACAAGTCCATTAAAAATTTGTGTGATAAAGCAATAAAATCTCAAGCATTTTCCCCATAAGATACCAGGTGCGATGATTGTTACTTCTTGTGAGCTTTTGAACTTCATCTACTTCAGTGTTTGAAACTTTAATGGATTCATGTCAAATTAATTAAAGAAACAAAACAAGGCCAAGAATATTGTAATAGGTTTAAGAAAGTCACACATGAATTATATTTATAATTATTTAATATAAAAATATCTAAATAAATTTGAACTAGTCGATCATGGTCACTAAATTAATACATTTGCGCTATTTTCAATTATTTTAATAAATGAGGTTTACGTGCCTCACTTTTCAATTTAAAAATAATAATTTAAAATTAATTTTAAAAAAATAACGATGAAACTATTCTTCTCTATAGATAAAAAATTCAATAAGATAAAAAGGCAACCCAAATTAAGGAGTGGAACTAGAAAAAATAGTTGTAAAATGGTGAAGCTTCAAATAATCATAACTTTGGGCTCAGATATCTGTTTCAGGCGATTTATTCTTTGAATTTGAGTATTTTTCGAGATCTATGTGACCAACCAACCGAAAGATGGTTTGAAAGAGCCGATTATCTGAGAAACGCCTTTTAACCCATCCAATTTTGAATTTTCCCCAATTTGGCTGAGGATTTTATTTCTTTTTAGTAAATATCTAATGAAACAAAAATGAATTTTGAGTTCGAAATATTTTGGTAATGCGAATGTGAATGTCAATTTTAACATTGAATAATCAATTGTAGAAAACGAGGTACATAGTATTAGCGGACAATATAAATAATAAAAATGTCCATTAAATAATTACATGACAATTGCTTGTTGGTTTAGCTTCTATTATTTTTTTACCTCAATAATGTGGGTTCAAACCTAGGAAAAGGCGATGAAAATAGATGTGGCTGGCCCAACAAAACATTGTTCTGCATGAAGCCCATTTATTTTATTTTACGTAGAGAAATTTGAGCAATAAGATCAAATCTTATTTTTTGTATGAAAAATAAATTTAAAAAGTTCACATTGATTATGGACCGTTAACCGCTAGACAAGGAAGCATAGCATATTCAACTCATTAGCAATAATAATAGGTTTCATTTTATCCTCCATTGAAAAATCAGGACCTATATCTTCTTTCCTTGATAATTTTATTTTGAATCGTTGACGCTAGGTTCTTTTCATAAGAGTAATTTGAAGAAAAAGTAGTGGGGGAGAGAGAAACAAGTATAAAAATGGGCTAGACATTCAATTTCACGAAGACATGAGTTTCATTAATATAAACTTAAGCTATTTGTATTTTAAAAAAATAGGCAGAGACCAAATCTGATAAGTTTTTGAATACTTAAAGGACTAAACCCGACAAGTGAATAGTTAAAAGACCAAACTTGATAACGTTTTGAATAGTTAAAGAACTAAATCCAGTAAATGTATAGTTAAAAGACAATTTTAATTTAGAACTACTCCAAGTTCATGGATCATTTATGACAATTTCTCGCCTTAAAGACCATACATATTTGATATACAATATGTATCTATATCATTTATATGGATATAACATTTATTTTAATTTCTATTTTTTAATGATTTTATTTTCGTATATATAATTTTTTTGAATGACGTGAAATACATGTGCAAAACACATACGAAATTCTCAATTACAATTTGTAGATGATGATTTTAACCTCGCTTTCACAATGAAAATTTTGGCTGTAAACGGAGAAAACGAGAAAGCGAATGGCTTTATTGAGCTCATAGAAGTTGGCGTGCCAAGTGTTCTGGGCGTGCTGTTGGGCTTCTTCTGCGGAGTTTAGTATTCCACAATCACCACAATGCAATAACACATTTATCACTGCCATTATAGTTGAGGTGATTTTTTTCTTTCAGTATTTGCTTCTCTAGTGGGTTTATAAACTTTTATGAATTTATTTATTTTTTGTATTTATAGCTAGGTTTTGCGAGGCATTTAACGACGAGAATTTTTTACTTTTTTCAATTATTTTTTTGGTTTATTTAAAAATCAGTTTTAATTATAAAAATATCCAAATCTTATTTATGATAAAGTTAGAGCTGACATGGGTCATTATACAAGGGACCATGAAGCTGATATAAACAGCTCATAACTGCCTTGGGAAGAACATGGAAATAAATATGATTTTGATGCTAGGAAGCAGCACAGGGGTAGGTGAGGTGAATCAAGTTTAACACAGAATAAGTTTAGTCTCGGGTTCGGGTTGTGGTGGAGTGGTAAGTACTCCTTCATCCTTAATCAAGAGG
Organism: Solanum chiquidenum; assembly: GCA_029582725.1. Classification (NCBI taxonomy): domain Eukaryota; kingdom Viridiplantae; phylum Streptophyta; class Magnoliopsida; order Solanales; family Solanaceae; genus Solanum; species Solanum chiquidenum. The sequence continues at coordinate 7,015 of JAJOOS010001154.1, read as the reverse complement.
TCTCGGGTTTGAGTCTCCTTGGATACGGAGTCACCTTTGCTAGGGAGCACTTTACTCCCAATGTTGGACTTTCCGGCGCGAATCCAAATTTAGTCGGGCTTCAATGTGGGTACTGAACTCCGGGTGGGAAACCAAAAAAAAAATTAAGTCTCATTGTTCCTTGTGAAATGATAGCAGATTGATTCTAGTAAAAAGGTAAATAGAGTTATGGGATAAAATCAACTGAATCATATCATAAGCAAACATAGGTTGCAAATCAACCTAACACAATCAAGTTTAAATAATTCACAAGAAAGTCCTTGACCTAATCAATAACAGGGTAAAAATCAAGTTGGTCATAATTCAATAAGCTGATCTACACAATCAACCGAATCATACATTAGTCAAAGCAAACAAGATTAGATAAACCCCAAGATAGTAGTCCTTGCCTAAGTTATTCACATTGTCTAAACCGCGTTGGAAATAATTTACTCAGCTGATCTACACCTCAAACTTGCAGTGTGCGGCTTCTTTTTCTTAGAATGTTGAGTCACAAGATGAGAGATCTTAGCAAAACCAAACTTCTTCCTTTTTGTAGGGAGATGATGTTTAAGTCCGTTCTCTTTCTCATCCTTCCGACTTGATTGCAGCTCACCAGTGGTTTTCCCGAGCATTTGGGCCAGCGATACTGTACGCTTTCCAGCTTTTTTTCCAGCCCGAAATCCATTCTCAAACTCTTCTGTCAAAAGCAACTTCTTGTTCAATATTTGCCCTATTGATAGAGTTGTCTTTAGAACTGGTTTTAACTCATCATTGACAAGAGTCAGGCCATTGACATCAACCAGGACAGAGTCTTTCCTATGCTGAGATGAGGATGGATTTTTAAACTTGGATGAATTCTGTACTGAACGTCTTCTCTGTCCATTTTCAGACCTCCATTTGCGCAAAGCTTCCTCTACTGCTAATTTTCCTTCATTTGCAGCCTCCACTCTGCTCAGTGCTTCTTCTAATGCTTTCTTACTAACTTTAACTTCTTCTGTAGCTTCTTCTACCTTCTTCAAGATTTCTGTTTTTGACACATCAGCTTCATCCACTAGCATCATTGCATCTACTTCTCTTTGCTTGCTAGCTTCCTGTGCATCTTGAGCTTTGGATAATAGAGATGAATACTCCTCAAAGGTAAGAGTTATCCCTTCCTCAGGCCTTCGTCGTAAAGTTGCAAAATAGTTCTCACTGCTGGATAAGGCCTTGATTTCAGCAAGAGCAACAGCTTCAGCAGCTCTAGCTGCTGCTTTCATCTTCTTGGCTGCAACCAACCTGATCTCTGCTGTTTTGATCCTTGTCTTTGTATGTTCGATCTCAGACATAGCCCTCAATACTTCTGATTTTGCAGCTTCTCCTACTTTCTTAAACTGCTCAGTCTCAGCAGTCAGTCTCTGGAGCTCCCTCGTCAAATCGACAGGATCACAAGGACCACCACCTTCAGCATGTTTTACCAGCTCTAGTTTTTCTTTTGTTTTATTTAACTCTTCTTCAAGAGATGAAATCTTTGAGGAACTTGAAGATAATCTTTGGCGGGTTTTCTCAAGCAAGATTCTTTCCTTTTCAATTTTCTTATTATATGATTCAACAGTGGTTCGAATATCAGCAAGATCACTAGTCGTCCGGGTCAAGTTTAGTTTAGCCTGTTTTAATTCCAATAAAATTAAACCTGGAGCTGAAGAGGGACATTGATCCAAACCACCGATTGTGTCCTGATTATTGCTTACGACTTTTTCACTGTTTTCCTTATCTGCTGATTCATCAGCAAGATGTGCATCCTTAGCTTCGGCATCAACACCTAGTGTAGCATTGACCTCGTATGCCTCGTTCTGCAACTTTGATTTCAGCTCTTCTATCAGAACTTTAGTGCTTTCCAGTTCTTTTAAGACCTCAAGTGTTTCCCTCTCTTTCACAATGAGATCTTTCTCCAACTGCACAGCCTGTTCTTCCACTTTTGCAATGTCAAACTTCTCTTCAGCAACCTACATCCAAGGGAGTAAAATATATAATTGAACATGAGGCACAAAGCAAGCAAGTTAGGGACACCACATCAGGATTTTGATCGGGAATTCAGGAACTAGAAAGGTTCATTCAATTGTCTACAAATAAAGACCATCGTGAAGAATACAGATAGGACTAACATGTTTGACATTTGGAGGATTGGTAAAGAAATAGCAGCACAATTATGCAATTGTGATACTTCAACAAGTAGATGCTCAGTTTTCAATCAAAGTGGCATCATCTAAAGACATTCTTCCAAATCATCCCAAACCTAAACGACGGAACTGGAAACGTTGGTCTTATGCAAACTTTGTCGCATTTTAATCAGAAAACTACTAGTAAACAATGTGCTTTAAAAGGTAGACCTTGACAGCAAAACTACTCCTTCATTGGCATTTGCAAATAAAAAGCAACCAAAATCTTCAATCAAAATAAAATGAAGTAAATTCACGAAGAAGCCAAAATGTGTCCATATGTAATATATATACATAAGAAAATGTTTTTACCTAGCTACACACTATAATTTTCCAAAGAAGGAGTGTCCGTTGACACCCCTCAAATACATGTCACTTCGCCAGTGTCTACAACGGAGATGCAAACTAGTGTAACACGATGAGCTGAAATGTGCTTGCTTTCACACAATTAACAAACGAATTGAGGTGCCCTTAATATGATTAGTATATCCTTATATTCACAGAGACAAAACTTTTTTTGTATCTACTAGGGCCAAAAAGTACTAGGCACAGCTATACCTGTCTCAGTAAAACCGCATAAAAGATTCATGAAACATACAACAACAACATACCCCATGTAAGCCCAACACAAAATGGGTTCTACGGAGGGAAGAGTGTATACAAACCTTACCTCTAAGCCCTACCTCAAGGGTAGTTAGACGGATAGACCCTTGACTCAAAAATAATTGGGCAAATTTCATCATAAATAACCTACATTTTCTATTTTAAGTATATACAATTTTTTGTAATTTCTAAGGCAAAAAAATAACCACAAATTTAGGCAAAGTCCATCCAAAAAAAAAAAAAAAACTCAAACCTGAGAAGAATCCCCAAAAGACTTGTGAAGAGTGGGTTTCCAAAATCCGATTCCACCAAATCGAGTTGCAGCTTCCTTAACGGACTCAAATGGAGCAGAAGTATCAATCTCCGCCTTAACACAAGCATTTTCCTTCTTCTCCACCAAAATGACAGAAACCATTTCAGAAGCATCCATTATAGAGAAAAGCCACAAAGGAAAAAACAAGGAAGAAAACAAAGGGGTATGAGGAGAGAGAGAGAGAGAGAGTAGAACAATGAAAAAGAAAGAAAAGAGGAAGTGGGTGAAGATATCAAAAAAAGAGTACTGAAAACTGAGGAGTGGAGCAGTGTAACGTTGAACAATGTTGGATCATATAGCGACAACCAACGTCTACATTCCCTCATTCTTACCCTTTTCCTTTACTTGAGAGGGAACCAATTTCAATTTTTACCCTGTCTACTTCTATATGTTCACTTTTTACTTGTAATCCTAACATAAAGCTTTATGGTAGTCTCCTAAAAGTCAATTTGATTAATTTATAAAATTTACTTAAATTATATTAATTTAATATTTTAATATAAATTTTTTAAATATTTAAAAATTATATGAAAAGTATTACTTACTGTAAGTTTTTTCGTATCAATATAATGAAAAAAATACACTTTATATTATTAGTTAAAATTCATATAATTAAATTCTAAAAAAGAAAATTATGATAAGTAAAAAAGGAACAGGAGAGTATATTGTATTTAAAGCACACGGACAATAAAAAATGTTGATTAAACCTTGTCTTCGGTACACACTTTACAATAGATTAATTTGTCATTTACTGATTTTTTTCCCCAAATATTTGTCATTTGATTATTATTTTAATACGTAGGATTTTAAAATCAATTCAGGTTATAACTATTAAATCTTACATATTTATAATATGTAAGAATACTCCTAATAGTCAGAACTTTAGATCATTTATCGTGTAAGTAGAGAGCCTGTTTGGATTGATTTAAAAAAAAGTCAAATTTTAATGACTTTTAAGTAAAAAAATATAAAGTAGGGGGAAATCTACTTTTGGTTTATAACATATTTTAAGTCATTTTAAACTTATTTTAAGTTATTTTTAATTTTGCCAAACACTTCCTAATATATAATAAATCATTTTTTTGACTTATTTTAAGTTATTTTTATATTTGTCAAACACTTCCAGAAGTCAAAAACTGACTTAAAAGTAAGTTTGACCACCTTTTAGACCAATCCAAATACCCTCTTAGCTTCAATAAGTTGTAAAAACACAGTTTTGTTTTAATTGAGGTTGATGTATTTAATTAAAGGAGATGTCATTTGTGTTTTATTAAGATTCCGTTTGAATTGGCTTAAAAATTGATTGATTTACTTTCAAGTCATTTTTAGTTTTTAGAGTATTTTATAAAATTAAAAATAACTTAAAATAAATTTAAAATGACTTAAAAACTTAAAAGTTAAAAATAGGTATTTCCCTCCTTTTCATTTTTAACTTTGAAAAGCTACTTCCTCCATTCTATATTAATTGAATTTTTGAGGTGTTTCACACCTTTTAAAAAAAGTAGATTAAGACATAAATTGAACATATTTTTCCATTTTTGCCCTTATTAATTATTGTCAAATTAATGATTAAAATAACTAAATATTAATTAATCACTAATTTCAATACTAACTAATGAAGGGTAAAATTGGAAGAACACTCTAAATATAGTCTTGAAAACTGAACAATTAGATTAATTTAAAAAATAAAAAATATCTCAAAAATTCAATTAATATAGAATGGAGGGAGTACTAAACTTGACTTGTTTAAAAAATAATATTTTTTTTAAAAGTTAAACCAAATGGTCTCTGAGCAGTGTTTCCATATATTTTATAAATTTAAATGTTGAACAAACCTTTTGAGATCTTAAATCGTAAAACTACAAGTTTCAAGGTGTTAGCTTTGATGACATTATAATATAGAGAAATGTATAAAGAATTATCAACACAACCGTTGCACACCGAGTAATGTTATAAGAGCAAATCTTCATTCAAATATGTCCCAACCCGCCTACTCCATTATTAATCCTAACGTAAATTTAGTTGGATTCAAAAAAATATTAGTTACAATCATTGAATTGATTTTGGTTTACTAACCACTTTGATTAATTCATTTTTTTTTAGAGGGGAAACAAAAAACCTCTTGTAGTAGAGGTGTTAGTGAACCAACTATCATTTAAATTTGGTTCACTGTTCACGATTCACAATTCACAAAGTAAATTTATTCACATTAATTACGATACTTTAATTTCGACTTTATTCACATATTCCAATTTATCTCGTAAACTAAACGACTTCTAGTAGTGTAATTAACATGGAAAGGGAAAAAGTAGTACTCCCTCAATTTCAAATTAATTGAATTGTTGAAGTGTTTTACACCCTTTAAGAACAGAAGGATTTTTTACCCTTATTAATTATTATTAAATTTATGATTAAAACAACTAAATATTAATTAATAACTAATCCCAATACAAACTAATGAAGGGTAAAATTGGAAAAACATTCTAAAAGTACTCTTGAAAATTGTAATTAAGCTAATTTGAAAAATAAAAAGTGTTTCAACAATTCAATTACTTTGAAATGAAGAAAATAATTACTTGATGACCCACAAACACACTCACAGATAACCGTTTAACATTAGCGAAGAAAAAATAATAATAATTTAACATTGGGGTGGGGGGTGGGGGTTGTGAATTGACTTCTTTTTAGTTTATAGTTCAATACTATGAAAAATTTTATTATGGGAGAGGCCCAACCAATCAAAGTTGGAAGAGGCTCCACCCATTTTTTGACATGTGGATCGTGGGGCCCTAACTATTAGTTAAGGCTGAAAAATGAACCAAAAGGAGAGAGAATGTCAAGTTTGAGTGGAAATTGCAAGATAATTGTGGGGTCCATTTCAACTTCAATTAAAATATTATATTGAAAGTGGAAAAATGTAAGGGAATAAAAAGTCATATTATTAGTTGATCAATATTATTTTTTATTTTATATCCACATTTATTTAACGTGTTGAATTGAATATCTATTAAAAATATTATTCTTATATTGAAATTTGTTTACACTTTATTTACTTTAAACTCGCGCTACTTTTAAAAATAATTATATATTACAAGATAAGATAAGATTTTGCAAGACAATTGTGGGGTCAATTTAATACTATGCTGACATTTTTTTTTGACTGCCCATATCTTTTCTATCAACTATATATATATATCTCAATAAATATACTATTCTGGACAAGAATAGTTACAACACTCTAAAATCCAATCACTAATTTTTCTAACTTATTACCTGTTGCTGTTACTGTTTTCTTTGACACACTGTTATATTTTCATTTTTATAATTTTATTTGTGTTGAAATTTAAATCTTATAAAATATATAATACATTTATCTTCACAGTGTATGGGTAAAGTTGCATAAAGGGGAAAGGCTAGCAAGGTAGGCCTTGAAAATATATTTTCATCTCACTCATTATTTGTCTACTTTCTTTTTATACACATCTTTACTGAAGAAATTGTAAATAAGTAGAAAAAAAATTACTAATTGCCTTGTAACTCTTCTTAATACACTCTATTTTAATTATCTAAAATAAATAATAATTCCGGAAAAATATTTTTAATAATATGAGACGGAGGGACCACAAGTTTGTATAGAACCTTTTCTCAATTAATAAATGCTAACATAATGTACATTCTCACTAGTCACTACGATAAATAATTTAACTAATGAAATAATTTATATTTTGTGTAAATGAAACGCAACATGATAAAATTAAACCAACAATCATTTAATGAGATTTTCGAGTTTCAAAACAAACGATATCATTTCTTTTTTCCCGCTCTTTTTTTATATTGTCCTCCATTTCTTCACGCCATTGCTTTAGTAGCATTAAAGGGTTTA